>JAFELO010001500.1:392712-451520 GCA_017140195.1 Eumaeus atala
AAAGCCCATAGGAAACTGCATTATTGTCATCCCGTCACGACCCTAGGGACAGATTTCAAAAGACCGCCTAGCCGTCATTTTACACCTCAGAGGCCGGAACTACTTCTCCGGCCACTCGTAAAGTCATCATGGATGAATCAATATGCCTGCCACTGTGTCAAAGAAAAAATTGGATACATCACCATCATTATCAGAGGTCCACTGCTGGACATAGGCCTCTTTCAATGAACGCCAAGACAATCTCCTGCTACTCGCATCCATCCCGGACTAGCTACTGGAAAAAATCGGATTGCTTGCTTGGATCTGAACTTATGCTGTGGAAGCGAAGAGAAGCCCAATACAGTTTCATCGGTTGCTATGAGTGCTTTTCTGGCGAAAAGACTGGGCTTGGGTCCGAAAGATGGGCCGACACCATCTCTCCCGCAGATGGGAGATATGCATCCCCGATATGAGAGTGTTTGTAACAGCTAACTTAATTATTATTAACATGGCGAGAGGGAACGACCCTGACGGTCGGGGCACGAGGGTTCTCTCGGTAGCTAAAATCGGCGCTGACGTGAAGGTTTGGCTTATGGAGAGGATCATGACCGGGCGGGGCCGTCTCGCCTTCAACTTCTGACCGGTGAAAGTGGATTCCCTGCGTTGGAATTAGCTACTAGTAATGCGCATAATGTCCAATGAAAGCACTAACTTTATACGAATTTGTAAACGGTACCCCTCGCGACCATTACACCGCAGCAAAGTGACAGTTATGCTGTCACGTTTCGTACGGGTTCTGAGTAAGCGATGGCCCATTGGAGGGGTCGAGACTTTCCTCCAGGTGGCGGTCAACATACCAACGTGATAACTGTAGATGCCGGTAGTCCTCAAAAGCTCCGATGGCTCGTTCGCACTATATTTTTATAATTTCTTATAGTGTAGGGACACTTTAAAAATATTGTTTTCGCACGAAATGCAATTTATATTTTTATTAACATGATCAGTTAGGTATACGAAAGAATACTATAAAGATAGGCAAAGCTAATGCTTTCGATGATGTCGAAAAATAGAATTATTTATACGTTTCAATAATTAAAATATTTATTTTATATAATAGAAATTTTACATTTTTTTTTTTAAGTATTCCTAGCACTCGATATTGTTATTTGTTTAGAAAATGATCAAAACAGATTTATCTTTATCCACACACTTTGAAAGTGTATTGGCTCTACTACTGTTTGTAAATGTTACGATTGTGCGGCGATATTACTTAGGCCTTACTCTATTCCCTTGCGAATATTTTCGTAAGTCTGTCGTATACATGCGGCGATATTTCCCAGTGTCGCTACGGTGCGTTGTCGCAATGTATTGTTATTCGGCTCACGGGGCTCCCGGTCACGTCATCCAATAACTCGAGCTCATCCCGGCTCCGCATTTTGAGCCGAGAATATCAAATAAGCCGCATTATCTATATAATCGCATAACGTAATAACTACAGGTACCGACTAATTACAGGTACACCGAACATTCGATTTCATAGTAAACGAATAAAGGAATTTGTTGCTATTTGCTTGTCTGTACTTCACATCAGTGATTTTATATACATATACGACATAATTGTTTACATGTATGTTTGTCTCCTTCAAAATAGGTAGACAAATTCTGATAGAAAAAAAAAGATTCACAATTTTTTACAAATATACACAGCTAAGTTACATTTTCAGGATCCCATCCCAGGTAACATTTTAGGCTAATGACCAATAAACTGCTTATTTTTTCGTTATTTCTTTTTAATGTAACATACAGAATAAATCATCAGCGTCATATATTAGGTCATATCATATACTGCAGGATGTGGACCTTTTCAAAGTTGTCAGTCAAGCTAGCCCATCTTTTCCTCCATGCATCCAACCTAGACAGGCTTATGCACAGGAATCATTTTCTCTTTGATTTGATGGTCCACCTATATATCGACTTTCCAAACATCGCCTAGACTGGAAAAAAAAACAGCCAAAGAAACAGTCAATTAGGAACTGCAAGAAATTAGGAACTGTAGAAATGAAAATTAAAAACTTTTATATTAAAATGCTACGCATGTTGATGTCGCGGAGTCATAATATTTTTTCCGATTTGTAGTTCAAAAACCTTTTTTTATTATAGGAGAGTAAACGAGCAATCAGAACTTTTGAACCTGTACAGTCGCCTAGAGGCATACACATTATTGTCATGCAGATGCGTGGCCCCTTTTTGTACTCCCTCCAATGGGCCACCAGCTACTCACAAAATTCACGAAACGCGACAGCGTTGTTCTGTGACTGTTAAACTTTAAACCTTTTAAAGAACAACAACATATTATCTGCACGCCAGATGCCTTTACATAGGCAGAACCAATCCCGTACGTCCACAAGTAATCCTGCTTCGGACAAGACATTTTAAATTAAATAATATTAATACTTTGCATTCAAGATTTGAAGTTCGTAGACTATATCGATCTATAAATACATCGATAACGTCTACGAATTTAAAATTAATTAATGCACGCAAAAAAGGTGCGGTGCGTTTTTAGATTTTGAATTGATAGTGACGAAACTAAAATTAACTATGGGACCATTGGTGACTCACGGCTAAATGGTTATATCCATCATCTACGTGTCACTGTTTTATTATAGCAGCAGTAAATAACATGCAATGTATATAATCAAGTATATTAATATTATATAGAGAACTGAGCATAGATATCAGTAAGATCTCTATGGAATGATTATATTTTTAGATGTTTGTAAGCAATTCTATTCGAGACTATCGTAGTGCTTTAAAAGTTTATTTCACCAATAGAATGTCACATTGATACTGAACAAAATATAGCATAAATTTTATTACTTAGAAAATACGGCCGTGAAAAGCCGCACCGGTAAATAGCAATATAGTCTTTATAGATAATTATAGAAGTCCTGTATTTCCATAAACTTTACGCTTATCTCTGGAATAGCTAAATTAATTCATAAGATACATCTTATATGTTAAGCAGTTTTAAATTACAAGTTAAACAATATTTAAACATCATCATGGCAACACAATCATGACTTATGTCACTATTATACTACTAATATATTCCAACATATCTCCTATCCTTGAGATAATAGAGTAGAGAGTATAGAATTTAAAAAAATGGTTACAATAAATATGTGGCAGTTAATAAGCAAATAAAGAATACACTCTATTCCAACGTTACTTTGTTTACAATACCTTAACACACACAAAACCTTAAACACTCCATATGCACAAGCCACTGAACACAAATAAATTTTCCCGCCAGAGCGCACAGCTCAAGGTTAGCGGGGTGCACACACTGTCACGCTGTCACGTGGGCGGCGTGACACGGGCGGGCGCGCGTGGCGCACTGCCGTCACGTCGGGCACTCGCCAGCCTCCACCCCCGCGCAGCCGGATGCGCACTTGCACTTCTTCCGAGTCTCGCAAGTCTTTATTACCTGTGTACTATTAGCCAATTTGTTCTGTTCCGTTTTCTCTCGGATATCGCTTGATTGAACATTCAGAACTTTAAATAAGTCCATCTTTTCGTTTTCTTTGGGAATATAATAATTTTCATACGCATACCCATTTAAAAGTCCGCCGTGACCATGGTTGCTGCACAACGACTGGAAGAACGTCGGGCTAGTTAAATAATTAAATAAACAGCAATAAAATCCGCGATAGAATTTTAATTGTATTGTGACATTCGCGTAAACTAAAACTAAAAACATCAATATTTTTCAAATCAATTCAGATCAATTATCAAGATAATTAAGATACCACTATTGAAAAAAAAAAATGAAGAGTAGTTGACAATGGAGAGGCCATTGTCACTATTAATGAACCAAAATACATAAAATATAAGTTGAACATTTGATACTTGTGTTATTTATTTTTACTTCTAACAAAATCAATCATCAATAAAACAATAAATCCTTCTTGTGATGATAGGGTGTTGTACAGTAACACAACCTGACATGAAGCGGAAGGGAATGGCTTTTTGATCCCGATCCAAAGTTTCAACCTTTCGTTTCAGCATTACACATGTCTGAAAAGGGTTCAAAGGAATTCAGACACAGAAAATTACCTCTGTATTTGTTTCCGCGGTGGCCCGTATTCAATAACAGATTTGGGAAAAAAATGTTTTAGTAAAACAAAAAAAAAGCATTTTTATTGTTTAATTTTGGACATCGGCGGGTAATGTTTGGTATCTGTCTTCGATGAAATTATTGATTTCTAGAATTATCTTTGTGTCTTAAATATTCATGGCCAGTTCAGTATTCCGCTATAACCGCGAAATGCCTCAACAGGATTGTATGAGGTGTTATATACCTATATATACTAATACAAGTAGGTATAAATATATATTTAAATAGAAAGCAACGAGTCTAATTGATTATGAAAAATTAAAGAAAGTTTGTGCTGTTAGCGACGCTTTCTAGTTTGTTATTGTCAAATTGAATTGATAGTACATCCATTATACGCTTGGCCGCCCGTACAAATTAGTGTAGCCCCACACCATCTGGGGTGGCCCAGATGACTTGCAGTTGATGCACTTGTAATAGGCGCCTTTACTCTCGCCGTAGTAATTGTGGCCCTGAAGCTTTTTGCGTTGCGTTTTTGTACAAATTGCACACTTGTGATAGTTTTTAAAACTCTTTTTTTTTGCCGTTTTAACACTATTCTTTCTGTAATTTATCAGCTGTTTAATGGCCTGTGTGTCCTGTCCTGATTGTGGAAGATGTTCAACTGCAACGGTGTCTTCTGGCTTGAGCATGTGGCAAGTGACTGCATTAGACTTTGTAAAAAATATATTTTCTTGTACAGGCTTGAAAGCCCTATTTGGAGTGATAATAATAACCTATTTTTATTTGGATTTCAATAATATGATTATGACTATTATGATCAGGAAATACGCTTGTTCTTTTGCCAACCCTATCATAAAAAAAAATACACGAGAAGAGTTAAATGCGAGGAAAAGGAATAGCGAAATAATAAATTGAAAGGGCGCATAAAGTAAATGTGGTGTTTTCACATAAGAGCTAATGTTACGTTATTGCGCTTGTTACGGATGTATAAACGACTTTTCCGCAGGAGGTCCACATGTTTTCCTGCTGCCCTGCAATTTCGAATTATCTTAAATAGTTTTAGCTGTCATTAACTACTTAGACGCACAAGTATAAGTTTTTTTCTATGATATTTTTACTGTTCTTAATGAACAGTAAAAATATCATAGAAAATAAAAGTTAAGAGTCAAGAACTTCCAAAACAGCTGGAGCATTTATTTTATATGTGGTACTTATTTTATAGCCGTACATACTAAAAAAATACTTTAAAAAAATTATGTAGCTCACAATGGTTGGACTAGTACTTCCTAGATTTATATTATATCATACTTATACCATGGTAGAAGATAATTAGGTGTTAGGGACTCACCAAATAACATTATTTGCTGAATTTGAACTAAAATTAAAACCAAAACTAGATCTGTAACAAATTTTTGTACTATTTATTTTTTATAATCTAAAGACTATTCCCATTTATACAGAAACTTTATTATGGTATAGCCACATAGGTTTCCGCATAACAGTTCAACTGGTGTGCTTCTTTTTTGTCCCCTCCAATGGACTACCGGAAACTCACAACCGCACGAAACGCGACAGCCTTCTTGTCGGGGGTATTATCTGAGCGAGAGATACCTCCCCTCCCACCATCGCCACGCTCACACTGTGCCATGAGCCATCTCAACTGGACTACGCCCATTTACATCTGCACATGCAAACTTCTGACAAAACTCACAAATTTCTACACATCAGTAAATACTAATGAAAACAACATCCAAACTGAACCCAGGACTCCTCTGTATGAACAAGCTTGTTGCAGTTTGTTCACAAACATTAGACAGATGAAGTCACGAAGCCGCAGATATTCCGCTCACGTTGCTAATGAACTAGAACCCATGGGATGTCTAGACTTCACACGTCCGCGTAAACTTTGTACAACCTACGAGCTAAGACTCAGCCTCCTGCGAGCTGACTTGAATTTCGACAATAACACACCTACTTAAAATTCATTTAGCAGTAAGAGCTTTAAGCACCATTAATGAGATTATTTTAGCTTGTTTACCACTCATCTGCAGAATGTAGAACGATTACTCTTGAAAATAGTTTTTTGAATTGATACCTTAAGAAACCATACAAGCCCCGCGGTGTGAAAGAAGTATGAGGGGTAACATTATGTGAAGCAGTATACGGGTGCACACTTGGAACTTTAGTGGTAACCGAATAAAGTGTATTGAACACTGTATTTAATTTTGTTTTTAAATTGAAAGAGAAATAAAGTGTTACACTTTGAATCTATTTTCAAAGATACCTTTTTATTAGTTTAGAAAACACCTGATATTAACTGATACAGCTAACAAGGTTTAGATTGGCGTAAATATACGCACAATCGCGTGAGGCACGACTTTGCATCTCTTTCCCTTTACGCAAAGAAGCTGCAACAGCGAATTAAACGATCCAGAGGAGACAATAGGTACACATATATAGAAAAATGTAGAAACTAATTTAAAGGGGTAAAAACGAGAAGGTTATCAGTGTTACAGGATTAATTATATGACCATAAAAATCTTACAATCAAGGTGTTTCTGAGTGCTGAGGTGCAACAGCCGTATGTCCCAAAAACATAAAACTGCGTGTAAACTTCCTAAGGCCGCATATTATGATTCTGGAGTGAAAATTGTTCAGGGACGTAAGCATCGTAAGCGCAGTAAAGCGCTTGTGTTAAGCTCGGCTGGTTAATGTTTCACACAATTTACTTCTTTTTCTCATACCACTCGTCTTAAGTCGCTGCTTATGGAATAAACTCCAAAAAATAAGCATAATCCGTCGTATTCCTTCCTTGAATCAATTATAATGAACAAAAATTAAATAAGAAAACGCCCTGTAAGACTTAGGGGAAATAGAACAGGACGTTAGCAGCAGGTCGAAATTGTCCGGGACAGCCGTCGATGGTCCGGGACGTGTAAGTTGTAATGCGGGCACTTTCCATAGGGGCCGCGCCGCCCTTTAACTTAAGATATCGCCCCCACTCATCGAGGGGAGATTCTACTGTCATCGCGACGAATAACTTCTAAAATGTAACCGTATGTTGCAGTTGGATAAAAACATGGAATGTGTAACTAGGGGGTTTGTACTGTACTGTGCTTTTTATGCCTCAGTTCGACCTAAGTGTTAAAAAAACTTAAATCCAGCCACAGGCCTCATATCATATGCCAACCTCCGAGGGATACACCAACTAACAACTCCCATGAACATCCACATAACTCCTTTGCTGATTGCATTGCTCCCCTTTCCTCCTGCTCTCCAATGGGCCACAGATACCTCGCAAACCTCACGAAACACGACACCGAGGACATCGCTTTTCGGCGGTATCATGGGAGCGAGGAAAAATAATACATGCACAGATATATACTATTTTTACATTTATATGTTTTCATTATGTGGCACACGTATCAATACTTCCACATGCTGGGATTATTCTAGATAATTATTAAACTATCAACGAGACATTATTATAACGTCGTAAAGTGTGAATAACAAATATCAGATTAATTTTTTGTGAGAAGTTGTGCCATGCTACGGGCATAATTGGGCCGGCACGACCAGGGAGGTACCTCTCGCTCACTTGATGCCGCCGTAAAGTGATCCCTACGGTCTCGCGTTTCATGCAGTTCGTAAGTAGCAGGTGGCCTATTGGGGAGAGGTTAAAAGGAGGGCAACGCATAGGCATAGTTATGATGATATTCACGGGCCTTGGTAGTCCTTGAAAGGCTCCGATTGCTCGTTTGTCGCCCTACTTTTCGTTCCTTAATTTAATCGTTTGCCACACTTCATTGTATAAATGGCCACGTGACGTCATAAAATATTGGAAGCGCACTTAAAGACTTTAATGAGTAAAAGAGCCAAGTAGTGTGAGAGTGTACCCCAGCCTCAAAAGAAATGGAATATCGCCGCGGGTGTGGCGTGCCCATAAATTGTTCGGGTTTGATTAAGGCGCTTGCACTGGGCTTTATTTTTCCCCTCGGTGCATAGGTGCATCTGCGTACACAGGAGGTTCTTTTTTTGCCAGTTCCGCTGTTGGAAACTAGTAAAAGAAAATGTTTGACACTTTTTCACATTTCCTTACGTTCTCTTTATCCTACTCTGCCTAAGTTTTCCCTATTTCTTTTTGATAATTATAAGTCACTGTTTGTTTTCTAAGAAAATATAAAAAAATATTTTTGATGATGACATATTATAAAAGAAAGTGTAAGTAATTAACGTCCAACGATTGCTAAGACTCCGAGTGATTTCAAACAATTTCATTGTGACGCGATTACTAGTTATTACATAATTTATGATAGTCTGCTTTTTATAATAAAACTTACTTTTACGCGTTTTATCGCGCACGTACTTATTATATCTTGTCAAGACAGCAAAATATTAGAAGTACTTTTATATCTTGCTGTAGTGTATACTACTTCTACGTACTAAAAAAGTACTTGTTGCGTCTCGGAATAGCAGCAACTAAATAATTATAATTTTTCGCAAGCTTTTAATAGCTTGTGACATCAGGACATCTGTCATCTCAGTCCAACTCCGACCTGGATACTGTAAAGCTTCTGAAACGTCAGGTCAGTTAAACAATTAAAGAAACCTCGGTGGGATTCGTAAAAGTAGTTTTATTGTAATGAGTAACATACGCTTAAACTTAAGACATCAATTAGTCTGCTTTACCAAAAATTACCGCATTATTTGTAATTTGATCATACATAAAAAGTGTCATTCGTACTGAAATAACGATACCCTTCTTCATTTTCTTAGTTTCTTTTTATCAAATATTTTCATTTCTTAACTTTTTCCTATTCTGTGTCACGGTGTCATTACTGTATTCATGGTGCCTCAAAAATTTGTCTCATATGATAACTGCGAAAAGACATTTTACGCTTGAGCAAATTAGTACAAAGGTATATATCCAAAAAGTATAAGTTGATAGTTACCGATCAGCTTAGAAGTTTGTTAGTTGTTTCTTACTACCAACTAGAAAAAACTACAATACTACTTTATTATGGTAAATAGTTATGTAAAATCTAAAATGTAATATTGAGAACATCCTGTGTCTACATATCACCACATTGCCATCTACTTTCGGGATTACAATTGTAAGAAGGGGATCGCTTATTTCCTATCCCGCCTATAGAAAACTTTCTAAAACTTCAACGTTTTCAAAATTAAGATAATAACTTTGTCGCGGTTTTTAATAAACGTTTCTCTCTTGTTTTTCTACATCAAATAGATTTTATATTTCTACTTTTAATGATTTCCATCATTATTTGTTAAGTGCTTCTTTTTTTCGTTACCAGTCATCTGCCACGCTAGCTTAGCTCCTTAATTACATTTACCAGATTGCTAGTTTAACACATTACTCACTGAAACATCAGGAATCGCTCTATGCATCGATGGGAACGGCATAAAAATCCGTCCGATAGATTTTAAGAATATTGATCACATATAGACGGACACAGTATCCGATATCACGCGGCGAATAAGCTCGCTGAAGTGGCGATGGGCTGGTCACACACTCAGAAGAACGCATGGCAGTAAGGTTCTGGAATGGAGGCCGCCTTTAGGAAAAAAAAAGAATTGTGGGTCGGTTCACCAGGTGGTAAGACGATCTCCGTGCAGTAGCCGGTCCGGGATGGATGCGAGTAGCAGGAGATCGGTCGTCTTGGCGTTCACTGAAAGAGGCCTGCGTTCAGCAGTGGACCGATAAGGACTGATAATGATGATGATAGACGGGACAGCTTTTGGCCATATTGTTTTAATGCGACATGTATAGATATAGATTTGTGTGTTATTAATGTCGATACATGTTAGGGATGTTAAGAATATTTTTTGCTGTCAGCGGTGTATGTTACAAGCTTCTTCTTCGAGATATCTAGAGACACACGTTCTTATGAACGAAGGGATGTGCCTAAATGTAAATAACCTTTTACCGCATTGCTCTATAACTATATTCACAAAATTAAGAAATGGTTTTTGTGAAAACCGACAACTTGAATGAAATTTATGACTAGCCATGCCGAGAATATCGATAAAGTTAGGTAATAGTTAAGACAGTTGACAGAATTTTATGTGGCTTCATAAAATCCTGGTTCAGAACCTAATGTTATGTCTAATGTTAGGTTCTATATTCTTGTCGTATACTCTTAGCTAGCACTGATCTGAAGTATGTATGTTCTGATTATACGCAATATTTTTGATTACATTTTAAAGTCGAAGACATTGATGCCGCAGCATATTATCAAAGAACTGAAGTGAGCGTTGTAGCGCTTCAAACTTTCGAGCATTGACAGATTTAAGAATTTTGAAGATTGAACTGTCAGAACATTAGCGGTCATGCGCATTAGGTGGTATTTCAGTTGATGTCTGTTTAAGTGATACCAATGTCGGTCTATGCTAACAGCTGTCCATTAGATTCATATTAGCCAGTAGTAACAGATATCGGTTAACAGCTGATGCCCATCCCTGTGCATTTTGGTCACTTCCAACCCGATACGTCTTAGAGGTCTTAGAGATAGGAAGTAAGGCCGGCAACGCATATGCAAGATGGCTAGTCTGCAAGGCGGTAATCAACCGCTCGTATGCGCCCTGTCTCATAAAAAAGAGAAAACTATTGATTTGTGTTTCAATTCATTTAATACCCAATCTACATCATCATGTAATCTTTTGAGTCCGATTGTAACTAATGATTACGATAAGGTTTCCATAGAATATAAATAATGACGTAAAGTTTGAGCAACACTTGCTGATCGTGTGAATAATCGCAACGAGTGACGCAAGAATCGACGAGAGAACGGGAAGATTTGAGGGTGCGATGACGTCATCAATCTTGTAAACTAAAAGCCCCTTATACTAAATCCAAGTAACAGTTTAAGTTATTTTATGTAGCGTTTGAAGTGTGTAACAATACCTAATAATAATTTGTGATAAAAACTGTGAAAATGTATTTTGAAAGTGTGACTTGCATCATGGTCATCAGCCACAAGATTTTACTGTTGGACATAGGCATTTCCGAGAGAGCGCATTAAGTTACGGTCACAAGCTACTCGCATCCAGCGTCTCCCCCCAATTTTGACCTGATCATCAGTCCACCGGTTCCTCCCATTCAAGAAAATTTCTTCACAAGCGGTTGTCTATTCTAAGAGCAATGTGGCCCGCTCACTGCCACTTATATCTATATCGGCATAGTTCTCTCACACACAAGCTGAATTAAACTTCTAAGAGGCCCAATACCATGGCCACGTTAGAGACCAAGTCTCAGAGCCGTATGTCGACAGCACACATCACTAGCTGACCATGTCTATGGACTCTCATCGATCATACCGTCAGGGAAACCGCTAATCCAATGAACCGTTATGGCAAATGCAATGGCATCGCCAAGCAGTAGAAGAACTCCGAAAAAAATACAGGTAATCCGACTTCACGCAAACGCTTTTTTATTGTTAAGGTCCTTCGCGCAAAAATAAAAAAGGGTTTGTGTAATATCAGTAATCTATAACAAAGTTGTACACTGCCGCATTTCAAACAACAATGTTCTCCTCACACGAACAAAACATTCAGTGCATTAGTATTAATGGGGCGTGCATGGTAAATACCGCATGGCGCGATGCTGTGCGACTGTAATTTTCAGTAGTGTGTAACGAAGCCCAGTGCCCACTGTCAGTGCGCCTTGCGCGTGATTTACACAGTCGCGCCGCCGGATTAACTTTCGCTGCTTAATTACGACTAACTGCCCATTGACAGTCGTAGTGAGGGGCCACGTGTCGATATCGACGTACGCGTTTCTACTTCTGTATCACAATTTGGAAGAATTATGAGTCCATTGTCTTTTTTTTCCACGACAGCAAAACCAGTTAGCCTTAATTAGTGCGACTACTATTGTTATTTCTCTTACTACCTAGTGTATAGAACATACTTACATAATCTATATTTACTTATAACATAAATAATTAAAGTGTTTTATGCATTTATTAATGCATAAAAGAAGAACCAGGTCGTTGGGCATGCGTCTCCCACTTGAAATCAGACTCATAGAGGATGAATTTTGCATCCCCAGTGCAGTTTAACGAGCTTCAGGTTCTGTAAGAATCTCTCTTGACACGTAAGTTGCATCCACATTTTTTACTAAAATCACATTTTGTTTGGAATAGTGTACAAACGAGCAGTGGCGTGATATGGTCGTAAGTGATCACTACGCGACAGATATTCGCAACACCAGATTTCGTAGATAAGCTATTTTTGAAAATCACATCGGTCCAGATATACCGAGAGGGGCAGCCGTTTACATGAAAAAGTAGAATATTTCTTTCACAACAAAACTAGTAAATTTTAGTAAGTCACGCGGAAGTTGAAATATGCTTAGATTCGGAATCAATCCAGGTCTCCGCGGTCTGTATTCTGAGTGTCTATCCATCCATGGTGTCTGTTCACACTCCCTGTAAGCTTAAGGTTTAGTTAACTTTCAGAAAAGAGTCTACTGATCTCAACGCAACACATCTGCGAGGTGGTCTCTGGTGTTGCGAATGTCTGTGGGCGTTGGTGGTCACTCACTTACAAGTGGCCTAACTGCCCGTTTGCCTCCTAGGCTATAAAAAAACCCGAAACTCATGACGAGCACAGTTAACACATAAAACACTATGAATATAAAAGTCACCACGGTCCTAGAAAGTAGATGCGGTTTTAATGTCATTAAAAACGCTAGCGTGAATTGAAAAATCTAAGCGATTTTGATCGATTTTTACGAAAATGTCATATGAGACAGCTGCTTAGTTATTTTGTAGTATAGAGAGTGGATATTTAAACTATTTATCTACGGAATCGATACGTTGGCAAGTGAAGCCGCGGGACGCAGCTAGCTTGTACATATAAATTTTTAAACACTAGCATTTCACAAGACAGCACACAGGAATTTTGTATATTTACATCTTTTAATTATTTAATATCTAATATTATAATCTTTTCTTTAATAATAGGTGGTGCCATACTGTATTGCAGTGGAATTGGGTCGGCACGTCCGGGAAAGTGCCTTTCGTTCACATGATACCGGCGCGGCGTAAAGTGACTGCTACGCTATCGCTTTTTGTGTGGTTTGTGAGTTGTTGTTGACAACGCAATTGCATAACAATCCTTTGGATTATGATGGGCATCGGTAGTTATCCAAAGGCTCCTACTACTCGTTTGTCCCCCTATAGTACAAAAAATTCATTCCGCGTGTACCATGTAGCATACGACTGCCCTCTAGCCGATTTAATTGTAGTCAATTCAAACTTTATTACCACTACTCAATACTAGATGGCACGATAATAAGTGTACTTAGTTGTTAAATTTTCATGGACTTTATTCATAATATTGTTTAAATAAAGTTAAGATAGTGCAAAATAACAAAACGTATTCGTTATTTTAACTTCTTTTTTTTAAATAGAATACGGAGCCACATAATTGCTATGCCGATGCGTTGCTCTTCTTCACCCCCGCCCTCAATGGGCCAGCGTCTACTCACAAACCGCACGAAAGGCGACACTTATCACCTTATGGCGGTATTATGTGTGCGAGAGGTACCTCCCCGGTCGTACCGAACCAATTTCTTTGCCTAGAAGGATGTAGTTGTTTTAAAAATATGAAACACACCCAGCCGTTTTGAATTACTAACTGTGTTTCAGGGAGAAAAAAGAAATTTACGGAATCATTTATTTCTACATTAACACAATATCTACACGCCAGTTTCTTTAACGGAGAGGGCAGAGGGAAAGGAGTGCTACATATCACGAGCCTTACATACTCGCTTTGCCTCCTACATTTAAAATTCTTATAAAGGGTTCGTAGACTGTTTAAATTATTCGGGTTGGACCATAGCATATTTTTAAAATAGTTCGTGTAGACAGTTATTTGTATTAAAATATAATATCTTTAACATTTACATCTATTCTTTTTCTGAGTCTTCTGATGACTACTGAAGCCCATTAACATGCGCACGAAGGTTGCGGATAAGAAGTCAGACAGTGCATCTGCGCTGTCTGTCTTTTCTTGTCCATTCCAATAGCCTACGAAATCCTAAAATGTTCAATCTCAATTCAAAGTATATTAGAATCTATAAATGGGTTATATTGTATGTATATCCAGAAATACAATGTGTCTGAATAAACAGCGTCAAATTTGTTAATTCAATTTGCGAATATTGATACAATCAGTGTCAAAGTGATTATCGTGTTAGCCCAAGGGAAGTGGACACATGTTTTCATAACACGTACGTGTGGCAAACCAATTTTCATACGCCAGCAACACGTAAACAAAGTAACTGTTGAAATTCCGCACCGCTACCATTTCATTGCCAATATCGGATATCCTCAAATACACGAAATGATTAATTGTGTAAATAGTGGTAGAAAGTAAACTTAATTATAATGGACATGAAACAATTATTAATCTCTACTAAAATATTAGTAAATGTTGTTAGATCTTTTCTCTTTACATAACAATAAAGGGGAAACATTTGACTGTTTGTTTCTTTGTTTGTATTGAATAGGCAAGGACAACTTGGCCGATTTGGAAAACTCTTTACCATTAGGACCCTACATTATCTTTACCATTAGGACCCTACATTATCATTATCTCTGATGAACATAGGCTGTAATGAATTTTAATATATAATTTAAAGGATGTAGAAATATATTAAAGTAAATCCTTATATAGCACATGCAGAATTTATTGACAAACGACAAACGTTGTTCTGTCATTGATTGAATTTGTTTTAATGGAAACATGTAATGGTTATGAGGCCGTTATTAATAACGATTAAAAACAGAAATTTAGAATTTGTTGTATCAATTAATTTTTGCCATATTTTATAACATACCCGTGCGAAGCCAAAACGGACTGCCAGTGAGTAATAAGAATCCAAAAAACTGAAAATAATTATGCCTTAAATTTTCGCGAATGTTACTCATTACAGTAAAACTACTTATCTCGTTTGCAGTCCACCCGTGACCATGGTTGCTGTAAAGCTTCTGAAACGTCGGGCTCGTTAAATAATTAAATAAACCGCGATAAAATCTGTAAAAGTAGTTTTATTGTAACTGAAAATATTGCTTACATAGTAAACACCACCGAATTTAGCGTCATTTTTTCAAGAACTCATGGGCACCGCGTGATATCCATAGGAAATCGAGCGACTAAAGGTAGATTTAAGGGCGAGTAGCTGCCTCGCGGTGTAGTTAATCAAATAGTTAACTAGGACATTTTTTTTACATAATACTTGGAATCCGAATCGAGTACCGAATATGATCTGTGATTTTGCACAGTATCTTACAAAACAGTCTGCAGTACAAATGGAGGCAAGAGGAGTTACGAGAAGGAGAACTGTTTCAAGCGAACGGTGTGAAAGAGGCATGAGTTGTAAAATCTTGTGAACAGAAGCCGGCCAAGCGTAACACCAGCATAACGTTTTACCACACTTGCACTTCCTCCACTCTTTCACTTCAGAATTAATTATTTTCAATAAACTCCAATCACGTATGCTGACAAGATGTATGAAGCTTTATTCTTTTCAGGATTAATCACTATGGGTATAAGATTTCCGAATAACTATTCCATTAAGATTTAAGAATAGTAAAATAAACAGGTCCATGTGCTTTAAACGAAACGCTCTGGCGAAGCGTAAATGTAAATTTATCTTTTGGAAAATTTAAACGCGGATTAAGAAGGCCCTCTCTAAATGTATGTAAACTGCTTTTGTACAAGCGGGCCTTGAAATTGGTTCATGTTTTTTTCTTTACAATGTTTCTACTAAACTATCTACGGACATCCATAAACATTGTACCTATATAGAATCTTGTTACCATTCTCGAAACGTATCCAGACCAAATTACGCCGAGGACGTTTTTGAGGACGTTGGTTTATAAAAATATTTTTTCCTTAAAGGTCGGCAACGCGTCTGCAAGACGACTTGTCTTGCAGACGCGTTGCCGACCTTGGGCGTACCACTACCCATCTGCTCGCTTGCCCCTATCTCATTAAAAAAACATGTCTGGAAGTAAAATATTCATTCCCAATTACTAAAAAAAAACACATACACACCACGTAACAAAAAAACAACATGGCTCCAAATGTGTGTCATCAAGAGGCAAAGTGAAGTAAAAGGAGCATGAATTTTGAACTCATCAACGACCTCACTCACCCCGAGGTCATTAAGTGCACGGACTTCATGTCCGTACACGGGACACGCTCTGAAAAGCAAAACAAAGGCACAAAGGTACAGGACTGAGCATAGAGCGGAAAATTCGATTTTCTGGCCCGCGCCTCCTTAATGCGATGCGGTCCACATTAGGCCCAACCCTTACGGAAACTCTTCGTTAATCAAATTCACTAAGCCAATTCCCGGCCACAGATAGCGAAATTACGATAAATTGCTTTGGACCTCGATAACGTATCGACATGTTGGCCCGTGAAACCGCTTCAATCTTTGCGAATCGCAAAATACCTTTAAATTCCTTGAGTGAATTGTAACGTAATTTGGCTAATAATTCTACAAATAATTGTGAAATTTGTATGCATGTTTGTTGTACTTAAATAATGACGGTTTAGGTGATTTTTAGCACTGCCAGACTAGGAAATTTTTTTTTTACCCCAAAATAAGTACATATCCCATAAGATAGATCGACTCACATTATAAAGTAGTTCTCAAATGCTTTGTCTGTATGTGATCAAGTTTCTCAAAATCTACTGAACCGTTTTTCATGTGGTTTTCACCTGTGGATAGTGATTCCCCAGGAAATTTTTATTATATAATTTGTGAAGGTAACAATGGTTCCCTAGTGATTCACGAGATTATTATTATTATAAAATAAAATCAAACTCTGTTACTCTGTATGTAATAGATTTTCCCAACACGTATTGAATGGATTTTGATGTGGTTTTCGCCAATCGATAGAGCGTTTCCCGAGGATGACTTTAGTATACAATTTGTGATGTAGCCCGTATTCGTGTTTTCGAGGACTGGGTCTAGCTTTCGTTCTGAATATAGAAACGGGATAAGGCAAGGGGCGAAGAAGAAGAACACCAAAGTAATTTGGCAAGAAAAGTAGGATTTTTGGTCGATCCTATTTCAAGTCGAGGTAATTTCTTATGAGTAATTCTATTTTTTATTGTAAGTAAATGGCTTTAAGCCGACGAAATACTTATCGTGTTACTCAATGTGTACACTGAAAATATATAGTTTTCTTGAGCAAGATACAAGACATTACGGCCTGCACATTACAAAGCTTTACGAATATTTGACGATAAGTTGGTATGTTCTTTCACAAAACAATCTCAGCACTCGCCAACAGGGGGTGGTGTTTAGCGGCAGATGTCAGGCCAATGTGGGTCGCTTCTGATAAATGGTCGCAGCTCGCAGGCTCTGGGGAGAGCCGAGAGCCGTATCTGCGAAATAAAGGCTACGGGAGATAAGTACTGGGGGTCGATTCAAACGCACGAGTTCTATATTGCAGTTGCAGTACACGCGTATACAATGATAGGTATGTTTTATGTACGTTTTCAGTGAATTCAAGTAAGTCGTATTGTCATGCTGCATTGCAGCGGAATTGGGCAAGCACAACCGGGGGGGCGTACATCTCGCCCACACGATACCGTCGTAAAGCGACAGCTATAATGTCGCGTTTGGCGCAGTTTCGTTTCATAAGCATGGGCTGAAGGAGGGCAACTCTTCCAAATTAACGGGTAGATATTAATGGGCGTCGATATTCACCAAATTGGCTCCTATTTCTCGTTTATCTCCCTATACAAGTAAATATAATGTTACAGTAACACACCAATTTTCAAATCAAGAAAGGACGAGACCTGAATCCAGTCTTGAACTCACACTGAGTAAACCTCTAGTGGTTTACTAACTGTGGATCTAAATTAAATATGAAATATTATATTTCTATTACTTATCTTTAAAAGATGTGTCCTTAAGTGTCTCAACACTTGTCCCTAAGCGTCTCAATACTTAGGGACAAGATGCTTCTTGTAGGTAGATACATACGAACTATGCACGACCAGCAGGTCATACACACAAATTGTGTACGTCATTCTTCTCTCGAGGTCATAGACCAGAATTTAAAACTAACTTAAAAATTATTAACTTGCTTCCTCGATTCGTAGACGCTTGTAGGACTCTCCCTCGATAAGAAAATATTTTAATATTAAATTGACTTATTGAAAAATGTAGTCATTCACTTTTCAGGATAAAATCGCAACAAGAACAGCTTATACAGTTTTCATAAGGATGAACCGCCCTCTCTAAATGTGACTTTATGACCAGACAAAAAGAAATACTTAGCTTGCATTCCACGAGCCATTCAAAAAACACCTTTATGTACTTAACATTAAATGATGTATAAGCACGTTTGCCTCCTAATCAAGATTACGTGCCGTATGAGTCGGCGAATTTGATCCAATCGAGCGTCCATTCAAAAGTAAATTTTCCGACTATGGTCTTAAATTACAAATTTGCTTCCTCACGATGACTGTAGAAAACTGAAACACGCCTAGACTATAAGAGAATATGTTATGAAATACATATTATATGTACTTTGTAGGTATAGATGGGACCGAGGGGGATGCTCTTTACACCCCTCTTATAATAAGAGGGGGCTAAAGAGGGGCTTGAAGATCGCTCTTTGTAACTCTCTTATAGGAAGAGGGGATATAAGAGCAACAGGACGTGCCGCTCTTGCACACGTGGCAAGGGGCGGGGATGGAAACCTCACGCCATTGCACTGTCCCAAATTTGGTGGGGTTGTCTTGTAATCACAACCACATCTATGGAGGTAGAGTCGCTTCCTTAGCCTGTGAGGTGCCCTGATGATTTGTTGTTCGCGCCAAAGGCGGCACTGATGGCACTCGCAGTGGTTTCTGTGGGTATTCGGCACTATAATGTGCCGTGAGCCCCACATATCACTGGACCCCACCCAGGGTCGGTGAAGGCGCGTAAATGCGTTTCACCGCGTCAACAAACAAAAAAACCACACAACCAGTGTATCAGTAGCGCTTTGTAAAAAAACAGTCATTAGGTTTACTAAATTTAGTAGACTTGGGGGTGCACATTTCGATATGATGAATGAACAGTGATAAAAACTATAATAACTATCTAAATGGATCTAATACCTTAATGTTAATGCTAAAATAATGTTTAACATTAGGGATAACTTTAGAATTATAATGCATGAAATTGCTCCACTATCTTGTGAGGACTAACGATCCGCCCCCGCTTCGCCCGTGAATACTCAGACAAGAATGCTTCCATAGCAAATTATACACTAAAACTTGCTCGGGCATCTATATTTCTATCCATTTGAAAAAATCGCAGGGAAATCCGTTGCGTAGATTTTGAGGAAACCGATCACATACAAACCTGAAGGCTTTTGACGTCTTTGTTTTATAACATGCTTAGATTTTCGCGTCATAATATACGTAGGTAGCATAAATTGACAGAAATTATGTATATATCTTTCCTATGGTGAAACGTTATCAAATAATAGATAGTACACACATATTTAATTATATGTGTAATATGTATGTTTGTGTCCATAATAGGGTTAGTTCAAAAACATACCTGTATTGTTTCATCATATGTGTAATGGCGGCTGGCGGCCGCAGCGCTCATGTCACTGGAGGTTGCGCGCTTGCGGCGACCGCATCTGCAACATGCGTTCATATTAACGTCATACTCATGGGAATCAGCCTATTGGTAAAATGTTTGCCAAATATATTTGCTGTATGTGGATATCGTGTAACAAACGTTTAATTTTATACGATAAAAACCTTGTAGTTGTAGAGAAGCAGGAGGTATTAATGTATGTGGAACATAACATCATCACAATTGATGCCTTAAGTTTACGCGAATATTACTCATTACAACAAAACTACTTTTACGGATTTTAATGCGGTTTGTTAAATTATTTAACTAGCCCGACGTTTCAGGAGTTTTACAGCAACCATAGTTATAACCAGTGCACCCGTGTCCTTGGCTAGATAGGAGAACAAACGAGCAATTTGTAAGTGTCTACTGACAACCGCTGCCAATAAACATCTGCAAAACTGCAAAACAAAGCTACTCTAAATAATAGGATGAAATATAACTAAGTCAGACAATACGTTTAGTAAGAGCTGGGAGGTGGCTATCGTGCACATGATACTGGCGTAAACTGACATCTGCAGTGTCGCATTTCGTGTGGTTTATGAGTAAGCGGTAGCCAATTGGGGGGGAAGTGAAAAGGAGGGAACGTATCGGCGTAGTAATTATGCGGATGTTCGTGGGCGACAGCAGCCGTAACGAGGCTCTGCCTGCTCGTTTGTCCTTTGGTACATTACCAAAAAGAGTAGCGCGTAGTTTATATAAATCCAAATATAAACCTTTATAAACTGGTCACAATAACAAACACACAAAACAGACACGGACTGAACCGGGCGGCGTTGAAACTGCGGAAGTGCAGTTTACGATTAGTGTTGTTTGGTAACCAACTCGTCTTGTTTGATGTTGCGTCGGAGGAATTCAACGGGAAACAAATAAATCTTGACACAATCGTTGTGCTCTGACACTTTTAATACACTCGTCCGAACATGGAAGCTAAATGATCATTGAATTTTTGAAGATATTTTTAGCTGAGTATAAAAGAATCTGCTCTTGGTGTTTTTCCTTTAAGCATAATATGCGACTGTGTGATGAGTAATCAAAGTATTTTATTAGTGAAAATAAAAAAAGTAAAAAATAATTATTTCATTAAAGAAAAATTAATTCTTGAGAGTGTGCCTTATACTAAAACGTAAAAACGGGACCCTTATCATTTGTAATAGTAATTATTAATAATACTCGTATATCGGAGTGTTAGGACGGGCCGTCTGTCTGCTACCAGCGTGTATCTTCTGTACCATGATAGCTTGAAGTAGATGGAAGAATGTCGTAGAGTGAGAATGAGGCTCACTTGATACCGCCTAAAGTGACATCTACGATGTCGCGTTTGTGAATAGCCGATGGCGCAATGGGGCGAGGTGAAAGGGAGGGAAACGCATAGGCAAAGTAATTATGCTGTTGTAGCCGTCGTAAGTTTCGATTGTTCGTTTGTCCGCCTGCACCATAAAAAAATGAGGATGGACAAGGATTTTAAAGAGAAAGCATATAAATAGGCAGTGTCTCCGGTAACGAGTGGCTAGTTATTGTAATTATTTACAAAACTGAGTATCCAATAGGTCCGGAGTCAATATGTGAAACCGTGGGGTAATGCTAATATAATTTAAATGTGAATGTTTATCTATTATTTTACCACGCCTAAATCTCTGAAATGTGATAACAAATAGAGATGGTGTGAGTCCCAAAAGTATAGCTGTAGAAATTATATAAAGTAGTCTGCTTTCTCTGTTGTGCAGATAAACGAGTGAGCGTTACCGCGTCCGTACGCTAATATTTGATTACGTAATAATTGATATTTTTTTACGTAACCGCATAAAACTTTTACATCTAGAATAGGTTTATTATCTAGAAGGCCATATGAGTCGTCCACCGAACTCAGATAAGGCTATACGAGATCAAAGCGTTACGTGAAAAAAGCACCATCGATCCGTGGCGTTGTCATTCGCGTCACGAATCCCACGGGCGTAGGGTTACCAGATGACAAAATCAAAAAAAAATAATATAAAAAATTCTAAAACTGAAGTAATTCAATCTTAGAATTTTGTATAAACATATTTTGAAAAGACAGATTAACTATTTTAGGTTTGTAAACTTTTCGAGATCGGCATATAATTTAAAGTTCTAAAACTTCCGTGATTTGTGAAATTCTAGACGCAATGCTATGAAGTTTATACGAGGGTGGATCGAAAAGTATTCGGCCTAAAACAGACAAAAACACATACTAAATTATATTTTTATTTTTCTCCATAATCACCATCAGGTTCGATGCACTTTTGTCATTTAAAGCATTTAGACCGTTCAAAAAAAATTATTCTTCCTTAGAGTCAAAATATGCGTCTACTGCTGTTTTGATCTCGTCCTTTGTCGAAAACCTTGGACCTCCAAAAGCTTTTTTAGGTTAGGGTACAGAAAGAAGTCTGACGGTGCCACATGGTCATGTGACGGTGAATAAGGCGGATGCGGTAATAGTTCAAAGCCACAATTGTGTATTACAGCCATTGATTGCACAGACATGCGAACACGGGCGTTATCTTGTTGAAACAGAGCTTCTCTTCGGAGCATTCCTGGACGCTTTTCTTTTATCTCCTTTTGTAAACCACGTAGTAAGACGCAGTATTAATCAGAGTTTATAGTCTGACCCTTTTCAATATAATCAATCATAATCAGACCCTTCGTGGGCCAGAGTACTGAAGACATTACCATATTTGCCGACAAAGTCGCCCTAGCCTTTTTAGGGGGTGGTGAACCAGGTTTTCTCTACTGATTCGATTGTTTTTTTCTGGCGTACAGAAATGAACCCATGTTTCGTCCCTTGTAACAAACTGATTCAAAAAAATCACCTGCATCGACTTCAAATAACAGTCACGTGAAATAGTCAATCGCCTTCTTCTTCTTTGTTCAACTGAAGGCAGTCGCGGAAGCCACCTCAAGGACACCTTGTGGAAACCCAATTCGTTGACACCTTGTGGAAACCCAATTCGTTTTGAGTTCGTTCATAGGAGATGCCAACAATGTCGGCTATCTCCTAAGTTTTAATCTGCGGTCTCCTATAATTAAATCAATTTTTTTTTTTATATTTTCGTCAGTAGTAGACGTTTCGTTTTGCTCCACTTGCGGAAACTATTTCCGATTGCTTTGTTAAGAAAATTATAAAATCACAACTAATTATTGCACGCGTTTCGAACTTCACACAATTAACTAGTCTGAACTGAACTAAATAGTGTGGGTATATTTGATTTTCAGAATTGAATGAGCTTTATCACAGATCTTAACAACAAGCCGAGTATCAATCCACCCAGTACTCTTCTTAGAACCTGGAAAATTGGAGAATTCAGCAATCTCCGGACACATACGGAGACTTGGTAGCCCTACACAGGCGGCAGGCCTATTGCGCCGTTGTCACGGCAACCGGCGGATCATCTCGCCAACTCTCCCGCAGCTCAACTCACAACAAACATTTATCACAATCAGATGAAACTCCTTGTGGCAACGTTTTAAACTTTGCAAAAGCCAAATTCGTAATCAGATCTAAAATATTCACTTCGTTAGACCCTTTAACACGTCCCATGATTTCCATAGAAATAAATATTGAAGAAATACAAAGGCTCATTTATTATTTAACCAAGAATACAAAACATCTAGGTAACAATTGTGCAGATGTCTATAGGTTAGAGTTGGTGAAGTAACAACGTTCAAAAAGAGATTTGTAAAATCCAATTTTGAATAAAAAAAATTGATTTTGATTATGAACATCGGTATCTAAGGTCTCGACTGCTCGTAAGTCCTATACTATAGTCTCGTTTTATAAAAACGATATAAATTTTAGTTATTTTTTTAATGAAAATGTTAATATTATTAAGATGTAAGAAATCGGTAAATATACTTTGAGCATTTAGGAATCCTTTTTCTTTTGATGTCAAAATTTTAAATATTGCACTTACTAGCATTGTGTGTCCTATTGCACAGGTGCAATCCGTTTATGGGCTAGTTATTAGTGTATCCACGCCCAATGCCCAACCCATGTCCAAGTTCCAACGCCTTCATAAAGAAAGTCCGTTACGAATAACACCACCATAACATGCACAGTGGAAAATCATCGTTTGATCATGTAATAAAAGAATCGATTCAGTTCTGATTCACACTATTTAATGGGTTCTATTTATTGCTGCATTATGGGCAAATCGGGGACACAATATTGTTTCACAGTTTTGTTAGACTCAAAAATAAGTCACGTCAAAATTACAACTCATCAATATCGGAATTCGTAGCAAATCGGAGTTTTGGGGACACTCCGGTTCCATCACCTTTCTGTCCGGTCGTTTCGACAAACAAATGCAAGATACTGCAAAGCCACTTCACCCCCATACACCGCCCTAGTCGTGCTGGTCGGAGGCGGTTAAAACGGTCTGTTGTTTTGTACCCATTATATAATATAATATGACTAGCAGCGCCACGCGGTTTCCCACGCGTTCTCCCCTCTCCCTACTAACTATAAATATGCTTATAAATTATTATATATAGCTATCTACTCCAGCAGATAGGTTATCGGGGTTGGATTGTCAAATTACAATCCAGCCCCTGTAAGGCACGATTGACAAGCTACACTCAACTTGGGAATCTCTCTATTCATGGGAGAAAACCGCGCCGAAATCTGATCAGTAGATTTTGAGAAAATTCATAACATACAGACAGCTTTTGGGGACTTTGTTTGGCCCCGTCATGATCCTCTCCATGAGCCAAATGTTCACGTCAGCGCCGAGGCGATTTTAGCTACCACGCGCGAGCTGCCTTAGAGCCGGGGTTGGAGGGACCTCTCGGTCCCTCTTGTCATGACAACAACAGTTAAGTTAGCTGTTACAAAAACTCATATCGGAATGCATCTCTTCCATCTGCGGGAGGGCGTGGGGACCGACCCCACCTCTCTTTCGTTCCCAAACCTACTCGCCTAGTCGCACTCATAGCAATCCGATGAAGCTGTGTTGGGCTTCTCTTCGCTTCCACAGTATGAGTTCAGGTCCGAAAAAACAAGAAAATATAAAGGACTTTGTTTTATGTATAAAAAACTAGCACTACACAACGGTTTCACCCGGCAATGCTGCCCTACCAATCGTGGGGTTATGGTAGAACATATAAGCTCTCTCGATGAATGGACCATTCAACACAAAAAGATTTTTCAGTTGCGGAGATTAGCGTGTTCAAACAAACTAATTATCTCTTCAGCTTTATATTATTAGTATAGATATAGGTTATTATAAAGTGACGTTTTTGTCACTACCGCGTAACTCCGATCTATTGAAGTAGAAATGTCTGGGGTTTTTGTATATAAATAACCTGCGCACGCGCACCCTCACGCCATCCCCAGTGTCTATAAATAGACCGGGCGGAAGTATTGTTTTTCCTGTTACACCTAACAATATTTTATTGTTAATTAAATACACCGCGTACAATAAATATGATGCAGTGTCGGAACAAACTGTAACAAGGAATATTGCAGCGATTGATTTACAAAAATACGAGATACACGGTTTCACTCTGACTAACAAACAAAAGAGAATAATGAACAAAATTTTTTACAATGTCCAAGCTAACGCGAATGATTTTAGGTCGTTTTTACAGTGCAGATTCTTCATAAAATATGTGCACCATTTAAACACATTTCCTTCAAAAGCAAACAAGTTTTTGCAAAGTGCACAATTTGACGGTCATATCTTGGATACATCTGGTATTGTTCTAAATCATTGATTGCAGTACAAGTATGATGTCTTTTTACGCAGACACCTATGAACAGTCGCATTTTATATATATACGCCTATAATCATCCACATAATTGCCATGTAGTTGTCCTACTTTTCACCTCCCTTCCACTGACTTACGGCGGTATCACGTGGGCGAGATGTACCTACCCGGTCGTACCGGTCCAATCCCGCAGCGTGGCACTGCCTCTATTTTGTAATGTGAAGGGCAAACTAGCAGGGGGTTCATCCGATAGCAAGGGAACACTGTCAATAATATCCCTGTATCTATACAGGGATACTCACTTTCATAATCAGAGGTTATACGGACACATAAGACTGAATTATCACTCGTTGGGCCACCGGTGCTCATTTATGATGCACAAAACGCGACCGCAAAGGCATGTTTTACTTTAATTAATATATATCGCTACTGTGTTATATTCAAATTTCATACCGCGTCCGTTTCCAGGAACGGACTTTTCTGCTTGATATGAAACAACCTTATTGTGCAGTGGGATCGGTGAGGGAGAAGTCAGAGCGAAACCCCCAACACTCGCAGCTGCCCACCAGATCAACTGACCGAAGTCAAGAAGATAGCGGACTCGAAACGAGCTCGGGCGGCTGCCTGGGAATCAGTTCCGTTAGATGCCAGCGCACCCCACCTCTCAGCGGCGGAAAGATTGTGCTGTCCATTTCTGTGGCGATTGCTGTTATCTTTTAATAGAAATAAGATGTTGGAACTTTTGTAGATTTGCTAAAACTTTATAATTATTGAGACTGTAAAAAAAATTGTGGATTTAATTATTATGGATTCTTGTAAATTTAAAATTGTAAAAAGTATTTCAGCATTGTAAAATAGTAAGATTTTGAATAGCGTTGTAGTAAATTGAAAAATAACGTAAAGTTTGTAAAATTATAGTGATTGTAATTGACCAATATATTCCATATATGAGATTTGGGTGTAATGGGGTATTTATTATTAGAATTTGGCCCCTACTGCCTCGACCACTCCTCTGGCGAAGCTGAGGAAGGTATCTCTGTGGCGGTCGTCGCTCAATAGCTGCGGTAAAGTGGCAAGAGAAATTTCCATGTCCTTTTGATGCTGAACTTCTTGAAATGAAGCAAAGCCGGTAAGAGCCGGCTTCATTCTGCGAAGCATCCATGTGTACTTTCTCTATTAGAGTAAGTACCACGGTAAGGGAACTTGGCAACAAAGTATTAATTTATCTTCGTATGTAAAATGATTTTTATGTTTCCATAGTATGAGGTGCGAAACGAGCAGTAGGAGTATTTTGATAAGTACCCATGCCCATTTACATTAGCATATTTTTGCAAATATGTTGCCCCCTGCCCTTCCAAGGGGCCATCGGAAACTCACAAACCGCACACAACGTGACAGCTGACATGTGAGCGACAGACATCTTCCGGTCGTGCTGGACTAGCATCGCGGCAATGACAATTCATTTTATTATATAATACATTCAATGTATTACAATACTCCCAAACCGCACAAAACGCGACAGCATAGCTGTAACTTCACGTCAGTGTCATGTGAGAGGTACCTCCCCGGTCGCGCCGAGCCAATTCCGCTGAAATGCAGCATAGCACTAACGCTTACAATTTATTTTTCTCTGAAGATATATATTAGATATTCCAGCTTTCAAAATAAATAAATATATAAACTTTTCCCATAAACAATTTATCTTTCACTTTACATTTGCTACCGGTTACGACCTATCATCAGGTAAACAAAAAAATTCTCTACTATTCTTTCCTTGAAAAATATTTAAGACACACTTTCTTACTGTTACACAAAAATTATAAAAATGTGTATAGATAGGCAGGAACAATAAAATATTACATATGTTTTTACACAGACTGTAACAATAAAATATGTGCGTAGATATTTAGTCTGACCAGATATAAATTTTGGGGGTCCTTTGCACTGCGCTGTATGGGTACGCGCATATTACCGCATGCACTTCTCTGCTGTCGACTGGACAGTGGAGAAGTGCATGCGGTCATGATCCTCAGCATGGAGTGACCGACAATGAAGAAAAAGAGAAAAATATAAAATAGAACCATTTACTTCGCTATAGAATTTTATATGTATCACTCAAAAGCGGCGCGTCTCGTCAGTAAGACAATACAAAAGTTCGTGCCGTCCAGCAGTTCAATTGTGGTTTGCTTTGATTGTCTTTACTCGTTCAACAATTAGCGCTATTGATTTTGGAGGCCAGACTGCTAATTTTAATTCATTTTGCAGGCCAACAGCAGAATATTTTAAATTCTTTAGATTAGGCTTCCGTTAGCAACTATGCGAAAAGTACTAGTCAAATCTGATAGGTACAATTCCTTCCTTATTCATAATAAGGTGTGAGAACATAACCCGAAGCCAGTTTTTTATTGTGACGAGTAATTGGAACCCTTTGTTAGATTACCGATGCCCTTTGTTAGATCACGGGTGGGTCCACCCGTGATCATGGTTGCTGTAGAGCTTCTGAAACGTCGGGCTACATTAATAATTTAATAAACCGCGATAAAATCCGTAAAAGTAGTTTTGTTGTAATGTCTAGCATTCGCGTAAACTTAAGGCATCAATAATTACTATTGAGTTATCGGAACTAGGTACCTAGTAATAACACAAAATACCTACGCTTATTTTTTTCCTTTAGGTTGTACCTATTTTTGTATATTTTACGCCTAAATCCTTTAAAGATAAGAAAGGGCACATTAAATACGAATTTAAGACCTCCGTTCTTTCAAACGTAAAAGCAGTCTTCCAAATATCAGTATAGATTGCGTGGTAAACATTATCAGACAGTATTACAGGCTACAATTTTAGCGACAGCGGGGAGTTTAATTTGTAGTCAAAAGGTTTCAAAATATATTCTATACTTTTGCTATTTTTTTATTATAGATGGGCTACCCATCTTTATTACTATTTACTCTTTCGCTTGATTTTCCCGCCATTTTACGTAACCTAGCTTCACAAACGTTGATTAAAATGTACTTAATAGTGAAAATTTATAAATCCTTTATTAATTTCAAAATAACGATGTGATAATAAATAAAATAACAGTAAGCAAACATAAACTAACGTCAATCGAAATATGGTAACTAAATCGCATTAATTTATTAAAGTTACTTACCCCAGTTGTCATCGTTTTATAGAATTCCACATCTCGAATCCTAAGAAACCACCCCTTTCTAAACACGACATAAAAAGATTTTAGCACTGAGAGCATTTAAGACTTATAAAGAATTTAAGAATTTTAGACATAAAAACTTAACCCGGCTTATCAAAATATACAACATTCCTTTTATTACATAGCTTTGAATAGAACAATTAAAACAAGTTACGTTCTATTTCAGAAATAATTCTTAACTTAATTTATTGCACAATTGACATGGATCCTTTTTAACTAACAATTCGTTGTTTATGTACTAAGCTAACAGCTGTCTTATGCTATTCAAACAAAATACCGCTCTACTGACGGAACACGAGGAAACTGAAGCCTGAAAGGTGTAAATTTTAATACAAACTAGTAACCGAATAGGAATCTAATCCGAATAAGGTACTGCAGTGGCATCTATTACGGAGTAGTTGAACTTACTTAAAATGTAAGTCTTCATCCAAATTGCAAGCAATATCAACAGATGGCAGTAATCATTTCTATAAATTAAGTCATTTTATTGTTCTAACGAAAACATAATATATCTATATTAAATAAATGTAGGAGCATATTGTATGAACAGTATTTTTTTTTATCAAATTATAAGAAATGAATAATGAATGTACAGATAATAAATTTAAATATCAACCAGGCGAGAATCGGACAATCGACATGTGACAGCTTAGAAGTCACATGTTTTTGACGTTTAGGAGAAAATGCAGGATTTTGGGTTATTACATTTTGAAATCTGATTATTTGACGTCACGATGAGTTCCTAATTCAAATGTGTACTTCAAGATTTATAATAAATAAATGAAAAAGACAATTAGGTACATATTGCCTTTAACAAAAATTATGAAAGAAAATATTTTAAATTCAATTAAATATTATACTTTAATTTACCAATCGCGTGTACAAAACACCATTCTATCATTGTTCCTCTAACAATAATAGCTACCTATTAAATATTTACTAAGGAGTGTGTCTCCTCGTTGCTCATTGAATCTCTGTTACGTCAGTGAAATTTTATATTAATAAAGTATGACTAAGGTATGGAAATTAGGTCTAATGAGTTATGACACAGCCTTGAATATTCAGACATGTATTGCAAGAAAACACTTGGATGCTATAAGGAAAGGTGTAAACACCAATTATGACACACTCTTACTAGTTGAACACAAACCGGTGTATACAGTTGGTAAGTAGATTACTGTGGGCTATTGTTGTGATATCTTAAGAACAAACTTACAAAGTTAATAATAAATTTATTGCACCAGGTATCAGAGATCATACATCAAAAGAAGAAGGTGCACGTCTACGTTCCCTTGGAGCTGAATTTCGTAAAACTGACAGAGGAGGACTTATAACATTTCACGGTCCCGGTCAACTTGTCGCTTATCCTGTTATAAATTTAAAACGCTACAACCCCAGTGTAAAGTGGTATGTGAATAGCTTGGAAGATACTATTATAAAAATGTGTAAAGAACTAGGTATGTGTCTATCATCTTGCTAATATAACATTTTCTAATAATAATGTCATGTCCTATGAAGAACCCTTAGGCTACCATAATAGATACATTCAGTATACCTACATGATTGGAATCATGCTAATTGTAAAAAGATCCTACTAGAATTTTTCAATATTTTAGGTATATATCTAAAATATTGAAAAATTATGACAGCAACTGTAAAACGCTCTAGGGTGATAAGAAACTAGTACGCTAATAACCATTACATATTATTTAGTCGGTAGCTTTGCCACTAAAGGCACGCAAGTGTCACTTATTGACACATTACTGTTTCCATTGAAAGGATGATTTAATTGAGATTGCCTGTAATGTCAATACCTATTATTATTTATTAGTAAGTTGATCATCAGTTACTTGAACTAGAATTTTATGTATGCTACCATCTGAATGTGTTATTCATTACTTAGGTATAAATCCTCTGCTTCGTTTTCCATTTCAGGTATTGAAGCACAAAGGTCTCCGCACACTGGTGTGTGGGTTGGAGATAACAAAATTGCTGCAATAGGTGTCCACGCCTCGCGGTATATAACCACACATGGTATAGCATTGAACTGTGATATAGACTTATCATGGTATGAACATATTGATCCATGTGGTATAAAAGACAAAGGAGTTACTTCCCTATCTAAAGAGACGGGCACTGTATGTACCATAGACAATATGACTCCAAAATTTATAGAAAACTTTGAAAAAGTTTTTGGTTGCTCATGTGATGAATTAGAGAAAGAAAAGCAATGTGAAATTCTTAAAGAAATTTACAGTCAATTATTAATATAAATATATTATAAATGTTCCTAGGTTCTATATCCAGCCTTAATATGGAAGGAAATAAATTAATTTTATACAGTTTAGAAAATTTTTACTGAGTTTAAGATAAAAGAAATTGTGTTTCTATTGACACAGACACACATATACACCACATAGGAATATTCAAACGGGCTGTCCTAAGTAATTTACATGTTCCAAAATCCTCACCATGGTTCAAGTCTGTTTGGGGTGTTCGCGTTAAGCCCGAGAAGCAAATTTAATGTGTGAGACTGCTTATCTTATAGGGGTACAAAGCCCCTCTTATATTAAGATGATAGAAGCTTAAGAGCAGAAGGAATGGGTTATAGTGGGTTTTCGGCACTATAATGTGCCGCGAGCTCCGCACACCACTGGCGGGTTTCAGTGGTATGTGACCTAGGGCCAGTGACTGCTCTTAAATGCGTTTCCACTTCCCTCGTATCACCAAAAAGAAAGGTCGTTCCATAATAATTTTAGTCGTCATAAAGAATAGTAAATTAGTAATAATAATCGCAGGGATAATTTATTTCCCTCTAAGTTATAACCTTTCATAAAAGTAAACCTGGCTGGATGGCAAAAACCAATATTTTACTTGAAAGTGAGTCAATGCAAAGAAATAAAATGAAATATGATTTGTACAAAATATTTTATTTATGAAATAGTAGTAAAAAATAAATAGTAAAATTAGTTACAAAATTTATCTAAATAAATAAGATCGAAGTCTCAAGTTGAGTTAAGAGAAAACTTTTGTAATTCTACCCGATAGATGGCGCGTATTTAGTGTTTACTCAGAACCCAACTGAAAGTTCTATTAAATTTAAGAAAAGAACTAGAACTGTTGTGCCGAAATGACCTAACAGTATATTTACAAGTAATATTTATTGCAATTAAAAAGACAGCCTTAAACACAAAATATATCATAAAGTGAGAAATTTCTGATAGTATTTAATAACTTATCTAAATTTTTCAGAATAAACCCAACAAATGTAAGTAAATTCGAAGGGTCTATTCCAAATGAAGGTTTATGTCAAAGGACACTTAACTACTATTGACTTAACTATATAACACTTTTGCCAACATGAGCATATTCGTAGGCATAAGTTTTGTCGAAATTGATATTCGGGCCTAACCCATCTCTACCATATATTAAGATTTTATTTTTAAATTTAAGTAACAAGAATCATCGTAATAGACGGTCATGTTAAGTGTAGCTTGCCCCGTAGCGTAAGTACGTCAGGTCTACAGAAATTGTAACCACCTGAGTTTAAAGTTGGCAAACGTGTTAATTCTATAAATGCAATTCCTGAACTAAACTAATATGTATCAATATGAGCAATTAAGTATGGGATAGCATTGTGTTACGATGAACGCGGCTATATAATATACGCGTTGTCAACATACGACAAATTGTACGTCTACATACCTACTTACAACTAGTAAATGCTTTTAAATGCGTTCGATTATAGTCCGATAAAATTACGGTGGTTATACACAATATATCTGTTCAGTCGTATTATTCCTAATCATAGAAAGTAAATATATATGACAGCAACAATGGATATGTTATAATTGCAAAAACGATGGGATTTTAAAGAGCAAGGCCGCGGGCGTAAAAATCAAACAAATTACTCCTGAAGTCTGGAGCTACTATATAGAAGTTTCTTAACTCATGTCAAATCTACTTACTTGTGTACTTGCTAAAATCTCAGTTTCTCTAACATCGGACGGAATAACGATTAGTACATAGTTTTATCACATTGCATAGATATTTTTGTCGATCGATTGTATGTATGGGATACGCTGGATTTAAAGGCATGTGGAATTTAAATGTGCTTTGGAGGGGTGAGCCATTTCCGCATGTAGTAGCAGAAGATCGTCGCAATGTAGAGCAGCACGAGTAGCGCGCAGGCCACGCCCAGGAGGAGTACGGACGCCTTGCTCGGGCAAGGCTCTACGATGGTCACTGTCTTTTCTGTAAATGAAAATTTTATCTTATTAATTTATTATATCGGAATTAAGTACATTATTCACACACACGCACACACACACACACATACCTAAGCGGGGAATTCCCCCCTTAAGCCCAGGTTGCAACATAGAGGTGACACAAGACTGCAACCGAACCGTTACAAAAGGAGATGTCTTATTCTGTAGTTGCATATAATATTCGTGTTGGACCTGCTGCCTTAAAGTGACAGCTATGCTGTTCTATTACAAATCGACCACTAGCAAAGGAGGAAAGAGGCAATCTGCACCCTACGCGAATGTTTACGGATGTCTGTTTCGGTGTGGCTTCCAATGCTTGCTAGCCCCTTATAATAGTAAGGGTCCAGCAGTGGACCGGTGAAGTTTTAGTAACGCTCTCCTCCCGCATTCACCAGCTTACTCACAAAGTTAGGGAGTGTGAAGAAGCTTTATTTCAATAAGTATTTACAAAATCTAAATAACAATCTTGAAGACGCGTAAACTTTAGTAAAATAATTTAACATAAATCCGGTTTTCTTAAAGCGTCGGTTGAATGACCTCAAATTGTTGGTTGCGATATTGATCGCTATAATCATACATTTCTATCAGAACTCTCGTTTGGATTTACGATCTTCCTTTGTATGTATTATCTTATTAGACTTAATCTAGGTTAGATACCAGGACTTGTTTGTCTGTGTGGCATTACTGGTCCTACCCTACCACCAACGTCACGCAGCGGTATCACTTGCATCAGGTTTTATAACTTGCCTTTGCGTGTTGCATACACTTTGGTTTCCTTGACTATTGTACAATGCAATGAGTAGTAAAGTGAATTAATTTTGTTAACTTCTCTGGTAAGAAGACATGTAATTCTAAATATATATATTTTTTTCAGTTTCATTTTTCAAGAATCTGGGTGAAATGTAGTTTCTTGAAATTTCATATTTCATAATGTGATTTAAATATGACTATGTTACCTGTCAATGATATCTTTGACAGGCGCTCGGTCTTTCATTGTCTACATTATACAAAAGACCGGTTTGATACGAAGTTCGTTTGTTTATCAATATGTTCCAGATTCATACAACCATTCGAATTTTTCCTCCACAGACAAAAAGTTTTAATTGATATAATTACCTCCGAAGTTGGCCTCCGAAGCAGTACCGCCTGGTTTATCTGAGCGTAGGAAGTCGGTGCTCTGGCGCTCGTCTCCGAAGTCCAGCACCAGGATCTCCTGCGATATGTTCATATCCTCCTCCTGACTGTGCGCCTCTCCGGTCTCGTTGTGTTGCAAAGAACGCCTCTTCCTGCCCCATGACTCAATAGATTCTCTTCCCCATTCACAAACGGCCTGGAAATTATATCCTCGTGAGGTTTACGGTGAAACGAAAAAAAATGACCTAAGTAAGTGGCGTTATACACGATTATATAACATTAAAATACTACCTACTTGTTGATTCACGACTGACTTAAAAAACTTACCGGCTCACAAGGTCCGAGACAATACTTGACGTTGCACTGGAATATGACCCCGTAGGACTCCGTAAACCTGAAGGCTTCGTACACCGACTGCAGTGCGTTACCGTCGGGCGTGAACGAGGGGAAGATGGACGGGTCGACGGGACACCTAGAAGAATAACAACATTGTTGCGTGTCTGTCAATATTTACATTCTCTGTCTTATGATGACAGCTGTGACACCCGATGCGTGTGTTACACACATACAGTGCGGCCCCAAAGACCATGAGATGAGGACACCTTGGGTGTGTACCTCCGTGCTGTGTTACTGCTTACCATTACACACGTAATACTCCTCACCTAGAATCCATCAACTAGGATGTGACAGCCCCACATATGTCATGCTGACGTAAGCATCAACGCACACAAGTATATAACAAACATGTGCTTAATTCATTGTATAAGACGTAAACAAGTTTTACAGTACAAGTTAAGTGTCCATCAGCCAGGTGAGTAAGATGTCCCCACCGTGGTTCAGGCCTTGTCGTGGCGGTGGTGCTCAGTCAGTCAAATTTCTTATAAGAAGAGGGGACAAAAGAGCAGAAAGTGGCGGCGCTTTTGCGCACGGGGTGAGGATCGGAACTTCACCCCATTGCGCTGTCCCAAAGTCGGAGGGTTTACATGTGGTGCGGGACAACCCCATCTGTGGAGGTGGGATCGGTCCCTTCGGGAGCTGATTTTCCGTCGAGGTGTCCTGAGGCTTTGCTGTTCCGGGGGGTGCGGCGAGTGCCACCAGTGCCGCCTTTGGTGAGATGTCACCATAGGCGGCACTGGTGGCACTCGCGGTAGTTTTTGTGGGTATTCGGCACTATATAATGTGCTGCGAGCCAGCCCCACACATCACTGGACCTCACCCAGGGCCAGTGAAGGCGCGTAAATGCGTTTCCCCGCGTCAACAAAAAAGGTGCGTAAGATGTAGTGTTTTAGTAGTTCCATGCTGCATTGTGATTGTCCTGTGCTATTTTTCCTAACATTTGTATTACTTCACGAACCCCGCACACACTCCTCACAATTCATTTTTGAAGTTATACTTCTTTTGGCGCGTTAGGGAACAATTATGGCTGATTTTAGCCTCACGCCGACGGCACGCTGATGGCCGAGATATATGAACTTTTAGGAAGCGTTTTTTGATTAGCTAGCGTAGCTATCAGCGCGCACGTGCGCTCTGATAGCTACGCGTCACATGAAACGCTTCCTAAAAGTTCATATATCTCGGCCATCAGCGCTGACGGTGCGCCTGCCGTCGGCGTGAGACTAAAATCAGCCTATGACAGTATTTTTTTACGTTGCGCGCACACCGTCAGGAAAAGCCTGAAGTATAATATAGTCAACATTTACGTTTTTTAAAAAGCTATCATGTGTTCTAACAAAACTTTAAATGTATTTACACACTTTCTTGTCAGTGTCGTTATTTCTACAACTGTAGAATTAGGCGAAATATATATTACTTTAAGATTTTTTTTATCTTGTTATGCCAAAGAAGTATAATAAAAAGTAAATATAAGTATATGAAGTATATAACGTGTGTGCATACAGAAGATGGTTGGCTTGTATTTGGAGGAAGTTGTTGGGCTTAACATCACTGCGTCGGCCTCGGCCTTCTCTCCGCCTCGCTCATTTAATTAAATAAAAAATATAAATTACCCCTCGTCATCGATGATTTGGAAAGTGCTCTTGGAATCCTTGGCCATAGCAACACAGCTGCGCGCGAAAATGCCGTAAGGTGCTGTAAAAATAAAAATATATATCGAACAACTGTATAGTGTTGTGAAACGTGGTTTTACGATATTCGAGATAATTTTATGGCTTGCAAAGCGTATAAAAAGTTATAACGACTGCTACTAGTTCAATCACGATTTCAAAATCCAAATGATCCGGTCGCTTGGGAACGAACAATTTGCTAAAAGGCGTCACGAATTGAAACGTTTTGTTTTTTATAGTAAGACAATTTTCAAAAGCAACATTATATTATTGTTATATAATATTTTGTTCGTTGATGTATAACAATAAAGGATTATGTGTTCTTGTCTTTAACGATGCTTATCAAAGATTAATTGAGGGTTATTGTTCTATAATGATAACAAGATTTTACTTAGGTCATCGACTTTTTGTGCCGAGCATAAATAAGTAGATACAGTTCACAAAATGGACAGTTGTTATGTTACCAACAGAATCACTTTTGGATCTTCCCATAGTCTATTTAACTGTAACATTATCGGTGATATCTTAGATGATAGTTAAAATGTTTATAACGTATAGCAATGATAACGTAACTTTACAAGATACTCACTGTCTTCGGGAATTTCAATACGGAAGGTAAGCCTGTCTCCGATGCGCACAGTCTCCACTTCTCGCTGTCTGCCGTCCAGGATACGAATACGTGGCGGTGGTGCTTCGGGTGCAGCAGTGATTGAGATCATCTCCGGGTCTCTGGAATAGGAAATATATCGTTTTAATAAGTAATAGTTATAAGCAGAATGGTGCTACACGATGTTACCATTCGTTCTGCGCCAGATGACATTACACTGTCTATTATGAATAAGATGAAAGGACTTGAAATAGTTGAAGTACATCATCGCAGCCGATATGACCATTTACCATTAGGGTAGTACAAACTACATTTGATGCATTGCGTTCCAGCTTTCCTTGTCAGTAATAGATCCAGTACAAGGCGTGTATTATGAATAAGATGAAAGGACTTGAAATAGTTGAAGTACATCATCGCAGCCGATATGACCATTAACCATTAGGGTAGTACAAACTACAATTGATGCATTGCGTTCCAGCTTTCCTTGTCAGTAATAGATCCAGTACAAGGCGTGTATTATGAATAAGATGAAAGGACTTGAAATAGTTGAAGTACATCATCGCAGCCGATATGACCATTTACCATTAGGGTAGTACAAACTACAATTGATGCATTGCGTTCCAGCTTTCCTTGTCAGTAATAGAACCAGTACAAGGCGTGTATTATGAATAAGATGAAAGGACTTGAAATAGTTGAAGTACATCATCGCAGCCGATATGACCATTTACCATTAGGGTAGTACAAACTAAAATTGATGCATTGCGTTCCAGCTTTCCTTGTCAGTAATAGATCCAGTACAAGGCGTGTATTATGAATAAGATGAAAGGACTTGAAATAGTTGAAGTACATCATCGCAACCGATAAGACCATTTACCATTAGGGTGGTACAAACTACAATTGATGCATTGCACTCTAGCTTTCCTTGTCAGTAATAGATCCAGTACAAGGCGTGTATTCTTGCTAATAATGTAAATGTGAAGGTCTGTATAGGCCGCGTTTAGGAAAACGAAATGTTGGTGGACCGTTGATCAGGTAGGAGGACGATTTCCGTGCAGTAGCCGGTCCGGGACGGATGCGAGTAGCAGGAAATCGATCGTCTTGGCGTTCATTGAAAGAGGCCTATGTCCAGCAGTGGACTGATAAGGGCTGATAATACACCCAAACATCTATACAAACCTTCATCATCAGATGAAGGTTTGTATAGATGTTTGGGTGTTTGTTACACGATCAACTACTGAACACATTTTAATGAAACTTGGCAATATTGCAGCTTATGTACCAGAATAACAAACAAGTAGTAGAAATACTTAATTTTACTCGTGGTTTTGTCTGAAGTCCATGTGGACGGATTCCGGCCAACAGCTAGGTTTTTTTACATAATAGGGGGCATACGGACATCCACACAATTATTATGCTGATGCGTCGTCCTTGTCCCAATTGGCTACTCATAAACTGATACACGCAATAAGTTGAAGCTAGGTCATCGTCTTAAAACTCAACATTGCAATATTATTTTTTGTAAGTCTCATAACTCGTAAATTCACCTCAAAACCGTTACAATATACTGCTTCAGTTTAACTACAAATTGAACAACAGTACTACGCCAGGAGATCGTCATCAATTAGTGATGGATATTAAGAGAAATCACCATGTGTAAGACCAAGGAAGGGTGTTCAGCAACGAATTGCCAGTTTTTATTGGACGTTTTTTTAAATAAATGAAAGGCTTCATGCAGAATAATAAGAACATATAATTCGATGGGCCGTGGAATGAAAAGGCAACCTCTGTCTATATGCCGCAGAATCGATGGAGGATGAGGAAGATGGAGCCGCAAGTTATGGACCGGAGACCAGGTACATTGAGAAGAGAACATTAACATTATAGTGGAACCGATGCCAGAAATGTGGGCCGTCAATGATGAGACAAGCAACCAATCGTTCGAAGTCCATGGAAAGACTAAACAGTGGGTGAAAATGGGCTGAGAGAGAGGCCATATATTGCCGTCTCGCAGAATGAAATATTAAGTTAGAACAGGAAACTGTTAGGTATGGTTCAAATGTCTTTAACCGCAGATTAATATAGTTGCGGTTTGTCATTGTTGGCTTAAACCAACAAGCGGCTTGGGGAGTCAGAGGACAACCGAAATAGGTTTCTATAACCGACATACAAGAATACTTTTGTTTATGTACCATTTGATAACTGCTGACGCCCGTTAACATCGACATATGCAGATGCGCTGCATTCCATCACCCCATACCGCCCATAGGCCACCGGCTACTCACAAACCGCGTGTGCGGTACAGATATTACTTTAATGGCATCATCTTCTTGCTTTGCGGCTAACCACGGGCGTTTATAGTCTTATCATCAGGTGGACTAACTGCTCATTAAGGTACAGACTTCTCATATTTTTTTCCGAAAGTCTTATTAGAAAATTCGGTTAATGAATGTACGTGTGAAAGTTGAATGTGGCTTTACAAATTCTGCGTACACACTTAGTATTTAGCGTGATATCGCGAACTGGAGCTTAACACACTGTTCTCTTTAGTTTGAACAAATATAGTGAAATTCAAATATTATTTTAGCTGAGTATAGTTTTAACGTAGGCTAGTTACTTATGTAGTATCTCTATAGATAAAGAAATGGCACTGGCAGATTACCATAGATTACATATATATATATATTATTAATCTTAAAACTCCATTTAGTCTTCTAGGGGGTGTCGTCGATTTTTAGTTAACACAACACTAAGTAAAACAACCCTGTAGCTAGTTAACGTTTATACTCTAAAATTACATTACAGCTGTGCCTCCTTGAATTAGATCTTAATATGTTAATTTACTTAAATTTGATATTTATGTACATATGCAGAAGAATTGTCATACATACAAAGGATTGCCATATATGAAAAAAGAGAAATTTTGCGACCGCTTAAAACTCGAAAGTGTATTCCAGTAAATTATTACTGATGCATATTTCCTGTAGAATATAGACGGAGGGATTAGCATAACAAAGCATTGTATTGCATGTTAGCAATACGTAATGAACGTTTAGAGTTATGACACGTATTCCTCATTCTAACAGCTTATTAAATATGACGATCTCACATGCGCTTAGTAGTGCTACATTCAATTCAGAAATAATTTTATTATTCCACGGGCCGTCTAGTGACATATTCAATTTGTTTAAGTTGTAAGCCACCGGTTCTTAGAATATATTTTCATTATAAGCATCATGAACTTGTAAACTTTTTGTATGAGCTTGGGTTACAATTACAAGCTATAACTTCTGTATCATGACTTTAGAATCTAGACGTTATTAAAAGGCTCATATATTGATAACGTTATAAAAACAAAATTAGGTACTTTTTAATATTGAAAATCCTTGAGGTTTTCATAATTCGTCGTTGTTGACATTGAAAAAGAGCTTTGTGAAATAACGTTTTATACCTACCACTTGAAAATAAACCCTGGCATGTGTAACTATTATACTCAGTCAGTAACATAAGTTAATAATAATTAACAGCTGCAAGCTATCAATGTTCATATCATACACAACCTCCATCCTGACGGAGGTAACTTTGTAAGTAATAAAAACATTAATAGATATACCGTTGAATGCGCCGCAATAACTGAGCGAAATAAATTAAATTAGCAACCACCTTACGAAATTTCGCTGCAGTGACTAATTGGAATAACTTAAATTAAATTATCAACCACTTTACGAAATTTCGCTGCAGTAAATGAGTAAAAAAAAAATTAAGTTAGCAACCACTAAATTTACATTTCATGTCCATTGCAAGACGTCTGCCCAGCAGTAAACCTGTAAGGACTGATGATTATAATCAGTCCCTTCACGATTGTAACTTTTTAAATTGTCGTATAGATTATCATCATCATTATCCTGTATGGATCTTCTGCTAGGCTTCTTCCAATGAACACGTAGAGTGAGTGGTGTATCCAACCTGGTCAAACTCCTGCATGCACATCGTCTTTTTATTCATACGCATACAAAACTTATAAACACTTTATATTCTTAGCAACAATTCTGTATTCCAGGTTGTAGTTGGCATGCTGATATGTGCACTAACCTGATGGGCACCATGCCGAACGTGATATTCTTGGAGCTCATGTCGTATGTGCATTTCACTTTGTAAATCTTATCGGCCTTCGTCATGACGACGCTGTGGTGTTGCAGGACCACGGTGTTGGAATATACACCAGTCTGGAAATGGACAAACATACAATAACTCGCTTGCGCTATAAATTAAGTAGTACGTAGGTATCATGTTGCAATGCAGCCGATTTGGGTCTCACATGGTACTGCCGTAAAGTAACACCTGCGGTGCCGCGATTAATGCTGTTTGTGAGTAGCCGGTGGCCCATTGGAAGGGTGGACGGAAGGAGTGCAACGCATCTGCATTATAATAATGCTACTTTTCGTTTGCTTAAAAAAAGAGCACCAATGAAATTACCTACTACGTACCGACCCTTTTTTTCAATTCGCTTAAGTAAGTAAGAGTCATTACCATGCATTCTATTGCTGGAGCAAAGCACCGTTTACAAATACAAGAACTCTAATATAGAAATAATATCTCACATGTGTTCTAAGATTTAAACGAAGCACGTACACAAGTGTTATGGTGTTCAGACTCAATAATGAGATACGATAACTGGTCAAGAAAAGTCCAGTTTTATCACAGGAAGCTATTACGTACTGGTTGCAAAGACTTTGAAAGTAATAGGTTCCTGTGAGAAATTATTACGACGTATACTTACTCAGATCGCGTTAGGAATGCGTTCATAATACGACGGCCAGTGACGACGTCACTGAATCTTTAACAGCAAACAGATTGGAATAGTATCTAAGAGGCACCTTTGCAATCCTTTCATGAGCCATTCATTCACGTGAGCACCGAGGCCATTTAAAATCACGTGCACGAGCGGCCCTCGAGGTAGGCATCGGGGGATGAGGGACCCCGCGGTATCTCTGGCCGTGATGATAACAGTAATGTTAGCTATTATAAACATTCACATATCAAGATGGAAACATGCTTCACGTGCTTCACATGTTTCCATCTGCGGGAGTGGAAGGCCCAATACAAGTTCATCGGTTTGCAATGAGGACACGCACTCATTGCAAACCGATGAACTTGTATTGGGCCTCTCTTCGCTTCAATGCGTAAGAAAAAATGAAAAGACTACTTGAGTACTTAGGTGCGTCTGGTTGGATTTAGTTGCGGTGACCAGAACAGCCAGCCCGATCGCGCAATATACTAGTGCTCAATTTTTAGTTTTGAACACTATACTAGCCCGTCTGAAATGCAATGTATACTCACAACACTTTGTGTGTTACAGTCCTGTCCAGCCATCGTAAGGTCGAGCCTGAAGAGGTCACTGTTCACGACATCGATATTGCAGGTCTCGGAGCGTCCCAACGCGTATATTCTACCATTGAACGGTTTGTTCGTACGTACTTGCACCGCAATTCTTGTGTCTTTGCAATGTACAGATACTGCAAAAATATAAATGTGTTAGCAGATTCTATCATGTATAGGGGTGGGGTCAGTCGCCTTTGTATACCAGAAGAGGCAAATGAGAAGTCACAACACAAGCACATGAGTGGCATGAGCATATAGAGCTACTCTACTTCACCACGATTCGGTCCTTGGATATCGTGCTGGAGTAGAGTAGCTCTCCTCTTTTATTTTTTATGATTTCAAACAAAAAGTTTTAAATGTGAATATGATGATGTTGTCATGTTACTGTCCGTGCCAAAAACCGTTTCAAATGTGAATATGCAATAATATATTTAGGAAAAAGTAGTGCCATGCCCCATCGCAGCCAAAGTGGACCGTCACGACCTGGTCGTACATCCCTATACCCCTCGCTTATAAGATACCACCTAAGGAGTGACTATATAAATTCGAGCTTCTGTTGATCCATTTTCCACAGTGGGAGAATGTCCTCCTCCATCTGGATGTTTATGAGCGTCGGTAGTCACCAGAAGGCTCCGATTTCGCAGTTTCATAAGATCAATCTTCAAACCAGTAGAAACTATTTGTCCATTAGAAGAGAAGAGGAATAGAGAACAATGCGTCCGCACAGCAATTAAAAGGATATTTATGGACGTAGGTAGTCATAAACATTGTTCGTGTACCTCCCCCCCCCGCGTTACATATAAAATCTAAATATAACTCTTCAAAGCGTTGTGTTATCACTCATACCATCGTAACACGTGCCAGTCTTATCACAGTTGGCGTCGTTCCTGGTCAAGTTGCTGCTGACCGCTGGATCCTGTTGATGATCAATTGTAACTGGCAGTTCGCCGCTCGGGTTCGCATTTGCAGGTGGTTCTAGAAAAAAAAGAGTAGCATATGATTCTATTGGCGATATTAATCTTCCTAACCAGCAGTCTTGATTAAAGGCCATCCATAAAACCGGGGCTATAAATAGTTCTAGAAACTTGTTCTAGTCGAACGAGTATCATAATCGATACATGATTGCAGCATTGCAACGCTTCTAAGCGTGGATATTGCAATTACAGGGCGGAGCGAACTCTAGAGAATTCCTGGTTCTTTTATAAACAATTGAAAAAACAATTTATAGCATTCCCCATGTTTCAACCGTTAATAATTCGGTTATGTCGATTGCATTCGGTAAAAGAATGTAATGATTTTTTGCAATGGCCAGGTAAAGAATACATTCAGCTGGATCCTGTTAACGTCACATTCTATAATAGGATTCGGTGTTCGCTTTTGTCTCAAAAAATGTAGAGATCTCTTTATATTATTCATCCATACATATTATAAAACAAATTCAACGCCAATTCAACCCAACGCTGTGTGTCGGTATGTGATGAACAGATTATCAAACGGTTTTCACCAATAAATACAGCTATTCCCGAGGAAGGTATTAGTGTGCTATTTGATTGGTATTTACGGGAGAAGCCGAGGCGGATCGCTAGGTTTTCATAGCTTTGCGTAGATCGAAACATAAACACAATAACAAAATTTATCCGAGTAATGATAGAGGAGAGCGATTTTGATGGATTTTTTTATAGACGACATTTTCAAATACCATGCCTATGGTGGTCGATGTCAACCCAGGAGAACAGTTATCATATATTTTATACCCAAAGGTTCCCGAACGTTATTTCCTCAACTACCAAAATAAAATTGAAAAGAAGTGCACCAGAAATAGGATTAATGGTTCATTGAAGCAATTCTTCACTCTTACTCTTACTGACACTCTTAGTTGTAAAACTCGAGTCTACCCTAAGACATCGCTCAACACAAATTACTTTGTACATTTACGAGGCATTGTAAGTGGGTGCCGATATTGTAGGCAGCTACCGTGACGCCATCATCAGACCGCTGAACCGTCGCAAATCAATTCGCGAACTCCCCGTCCCGTACACCGTGTCATGAGTCGCTAACGGCCACTGACCGGTCAGGCGGAATTTGTCACTGGCTATCTAAAATCGCGTTGACATTTAAAATGTCTAGCCTTCACGCCGTAGCCTACTTAGCGCTGTGAGGTTAGAAAACTAAACTGAACTTTCACGTCGGTTGTAATTAGGCAATTGTGTTGCAAAGTTGATGGAACAGAAAATGTTTTAGGCTTAGTGTTTTTAATTTTACCACCACAAAAGTTACAAAAAAAAGAAACTTTGGAATCTTGTGATTATCACTTTTTTATTTTATATGTCTTAGTTTCCAAAAGTGAAGAGCCTTTTTTATTTCCATCCCATTTAAATTAACTTTGTCATTATCTAATATCTCTGCATTATTATAATTTAAGAGACCATTGTGCAATGAATAACGATTTTTATGCTCACTGATATCTTCAAATTCTCTTATATAAGCTCTTGTTTACTTTATAAGTTACATGTTTTCACTAACACAGTTTGTATCTATAAAAGACGGAGAAAAATATATTTTCAAATATTTGTAAGATTTTATAACCAAATTTTTTGGGTATTTCATTTCATTACTGCGGCTAAAAGGTTTAATACATATGCATGCAGATGAAAGAAGACTCATTAGAATATAAAAAGCAATAAACTCCTTGTCTGTGGCAACTATACCATAGTGTTATCTATTAAATGGAGGTACGCACTAAAAAGGCAACTGAATTTAATTTCTTTTTAACTCCAAACGGATATCTATTCAAATTTCCAATATCAATAATTTTTTTGAAGAAATTGTCCTTCGTAGCAACACTTTCAAAATTGCAACATATTGTTAGGTCTCAAAAAAGTGACTTATAAAAAGTAATTAAATAAACAAGTTGAGTATAAGAAATGTAATCAGACAAAAGTAATAGTCGCAAAATAATTACCTAGGTATTATTATTAACAAGTTTATTGATTCAGTCTCAGCTAAGTAGCACACTAAAATGTTAGCTTGTGTGTAGATCGTACGCATTACTTTAGAAACTTATAAAGCTACAAATTTAGGCATTAAGTGCCAATTAATGGTAGTTTAACCATAGACAATATCAATAAATACGATGTTCACTACAACAGAACAAGGATCGTTTTATTGATTTTACGTATCGTAATTGTGTGTAATTAGTAATTAAAGATAAAGAACCGCAAATCAATCACAAATACTTTTAGTCACACGGGAATGGCCACTCGATAAGTTAAAAGACCATATTAATTGATCTGATAACAATTCAGCGGAGATCTCTGCAGATATTGCAAGGTTTATCGAGGAAATTATGCAAATGGTGTCGTGTACTGAGGCGTCAGGTAGGTTATTTTTTTCCTGTTGATCTGCACGCACTGAGTCTTGAGCTTATATTTTCAAGATAAATGTCGATGACATCACATTTTTCTCTTTGTAACGCTTCAGTGGCTGAAGTGAATTTTTCTCACGCCACTTATACTGTGTAATGTTTTATGTTAGACATAGGAAGTGACCGGATCCTACTAATAATATCTGATAATTATTGATGTGACAGGTCGCCATCTCTTTGGCAATAATATTATATATGGTATATTTTTGTAAAGGGTAGTGCCATGCTGCATTAGCGGAATGGGGCCGGCACGACCTCCCGCAAACATGTACCGGCGTAAGGTAACATCGCCGATGTCGCGTTTCGTGCGATTTGAGAGTAGCCAATTGGGGGTGGAGGAGGAAAGGAAGGCAACGCATCGTCATAATAATTATGTGGATGTTCATGGCCGACGGTAGTTGTAAAAAGACATTGATTGTTCGTTTGCCCCCTTAGACTATAAAAAAATTGGACATTTACTTACGAAATTTATTGAATTATTTATTGTTATTATCTTTTATTTTTCTCATTTGGTATATTTTATAATAATGTTCCTATTTTGATATTTTAATTTTTATTAATAATTCTATATAATACCTATCTGTCTATAATAAGTCTAATAATCTGTCTAACGATAATTCTATATTATACCTATATATAATTCTATACAACACCAATATCTCAGGTATTAAATATATTTATGGTCTTCACTATGATAATATTAGTTTCGAGATGCGTTCACTGTTAGTAAATAATTGTAATTCAAGTTGTCAACTGTCGGGAAACAATGTAGATAGTAACGTTTGCCCCACTTTAAAACTTAGATTATATATTTATTGTTAATATTGTATGTACGTGTGCTGAGTTCATCTTTAAGTGATTGTTACATGTTAACATTTTCTAGTGCAAGAATATATTAAATGTGAATTTACTGTAATCAATTGTTTATGAACCAAAATAACTAAAATAAATTTGCGATCCTTTAAATTTTGTTTACTTTCAACTGTTGTGACAATTGCAATAGAAACGCCGTCAGTCTTAGGCCCTTCAAAAAACAAATAAAAAAAAATTGGTACGTAAGCGACGGATTATCACAAGTGAAGAATTTTTTGCTAACCTAAATTGTCGCCTCAATATTTTGACTACTTTTTGTCATACCCAACTAGGTTACACTGTGCTGCTGTAGAGATATTTCTACGGTTACAATAAAATATCCTATTTCGTTCTTATTGTGGGCTTCAACAGCTCTTCTACGGCCCATGTTACGTCCGTGCTACTTTCCAATTTTCCCGCGAAGTCATAAAGTCTATGATCAAACTTAAACAAGTGGCGTCTCATTACTTATATAGTTAAAATTGTTGTTCTTTACCTCGAGCATCGTGGGATGCTCGAACTGTGGTACGGGTTCGATGCCGACCTCGTGCACCTCTGGACATGCACGGAAAATTTGTAATTTTATATAACACAGCAATTGGTAAATATTGTTGTGCCCAATGGGGCAGGCGACCCCATTGGGCAGTGGCGCGCCAAAGATGATATAGTTATATGTTGCAATTAAATTGATAAATTAAATAAACATATGAATTTAATGAACCGAATAGTTAGGAAATCTTAATATCTAACAACAGCATCTTTTGGTATGGGAAATTTCCCAGCATAATTTTTAATTTTAATTTATCTCTCTTGTACCTTAAAAAGTATCGTTATGTAACCAGGTCAGACATAGTCACGAGCATCATCTAGTGTTTAAATAAAGCGAAGGCCAGCTTTTTATAACCCCAAGCGGATTATAGACTCGTCTGAGCACTGGCCATTTGATAATTGTATGGATATAAAAAGATAAATGTGTCTTCGACATCCTGTACGATCTAGTTACTATTAAATAATAACAGCTGCGATGTGGGAAATACAAATGCTCAATCATAATCAACATGGCATGAATGTACAAAATGGAAAATGTAATGCAAATTTTTCCTGAAGACATCGGAAAAAAAATACAAAACTATATTATGGCATGAATGCCTATTATAAGAATGGAACAGAAATTTTTCGAGAAGCTATCGGAAAACATGCAAAAATACAACTTGGACACCTTTTTTTCTTTTTTTTTTTTTGTTGACGCAGGGAAACGCATTTACGCGCCTTAACCGACCCTGGGTGGGTTCCAGTGGTGTGTGGGACTCGTGGCACATGATAGTGTCGAATACCCACAAAAACCACCACGAACGCCATCAGTGAGGTGCCCCAGAACAACAGATCTTCAGGGCACCTCGACGGCTAGTCAGCCCCTTAAGGGACCAACTCCACCTCCACAAATGGGGTGGCCCCGCACTACAAGACAACCCTACCAACTTTGGGACACTGCAATGAGGTGAGGTTCCCATCCTCGCCCCTTGCCCCGTGCGCAAATGCGCCAATTCCTGTTGCTCTTAAATCCCCTCTTCTTATAAGAGGGGTACCCAGATCGATTCCCCCTCCTGATCGTTAAGCCCCCTCTTCTTATAAGAGGGATGCAAAGATCCCTCTCGGTTCAATTGGCATCGCCTGGGTACACCCCAGCCTACTAAGCCCCACAAGCCACGACAAGGCTTGAACCATAGTGGGGCCAAGAACTTGGACACCTAAACAACGGAGTATAACTTAGTTTGGCGTAATAATAATTTTAAAATATCGAGAACACAATAATTTAGATCATGTCGTGTAGATAACAGATACATTTCACCCTCCCCTCTAATGGGCCACCGGCTACTCACAAACTGCACGAGATATGACATAAGAGGTGTCACTTTACGGCGTTATTTTGTTAGCGAGAGGTACGTCCCCGGTCGTACCCGGCCAATTGGTCTGCTATGCAGCATGGCACTACCTCTCATTATGTATAGTATCCAATAATATTTTTTTCTGGATCTAAACTTATGCTGTGGAAGCGAAGAGAAGCCCAATACAGCGTTACCGGATTGGTATGAGTGCTTGTCTGGCGACATAACATTTCAAATGAATTGTTAACATTTAACATGAATTGTTAACATTTAACTTGAATTATTAACATTTAACATGAATTGTTAACATTTAACATGAATTGTTAACATTTAACATGAATTGTTAACATTTAACATGAATTGATAACATTTAACATGAATGTTAACATTTAACATGAATTGTTAAATGTTATGTCGCCAGACGTGCACTCATAGCAATCCGATGTACACAGACAACAAATTCGCTATCAAAAAAAAACTTTTTACAAGGGATCTTTGTAAAATTTCCTCCCAAAGTCTACAATATGTTTTATTCTGCTTCCCAACAGATGTTACATTATTTTTAGCTTAGCTTAGCTTTTTACCACGGGAATGCTACATTATTTTTAGCTTAGACTTTCACGGAATCGACCGCAGCGCTGTAACGGTACTCACATAGTGGCGGTTTGTAACTAAACGAGTTATGCACTAATCGTTTTATAGACAATCCATACTTAATTTCTTTATAGTACAGGTGGACAAACGGACCCTTCTCACGGAGCCTCTGAACAGCCGCATAATTGATATGGATCATGACACCGAATACGTAATAACGTGATAACACTGTACGCCGGTATCATGTGTGCGAGAGGTCGTGGCGGCCCAATTCCACTGCTTTGCAGCATTGCAGTTCCTATATACAGCTGAATTTGTTTGGAAGCACTAATCTCAGGAACTACTGGCCGGAATTGTATTTTTTTTGTGTTGAATAGTCCATTTATCGTGGCAGGCTGTATGTTATATTTCATGCAGCTACGACTAATAGGACAGCGGTTACGCAGGTGAAACCGATTTCATTAATACCTACGAAACGGAATTTCATCGATTACACCAATGGATAGAAATATATCCGAGGAAGTCTGCATTCTATTACGCGGATGCCTATAGGCGTCGGTGTTTGTTAAAGAGGGCTGCGATTTGCCATTTGCGCCCTGTACATTTGCCATTTGCGCCCTGTACATTTGCCATTTGCGCCCTGTACATTTGCCATTTGCGCCCTGTACATTAAAAAAGATCATCGGCCGGACGATGTACAGTGCTGGACTCAGGCCGAAACGAGTTGGTGCGAGTTTTTATATCATAAGGAGGCAAACGATAAATCGGATCCTATGACAACCCCCCTCCCCCCACCACCACTGGCCACTGGCTACTCACAAACCACACGAAACGCGACGTCGACGCTGTCACTTTTCGTCGGTATCCAGTGAGCGAGAGAGATGCACATGGTACATGGCACTAGATCCTCCTATGCATCATGACATTACGTCTTCCAGAAAGGTAATGCTAAAAATTTAGTCCTGAAAGGAATGGTAACATCTCTCCAAAAAGGAATGGTAACATCTCTCCAAAAAGGAATGGTAACATCTCTCCAAAAAGGAATGGTAACATCTCTCCAAAAAGGAATGGTAACATCTCTCCAAAGAAATCAGTGTGACGAGCACTCTTAGAAATCCGATGCAGCTGTGCAGGGCTTCGCTCCGCTAACATATACAGGTTCCAAAAGGAAAGTTCCGAAGGATCCAAAGCCCGTTGACATAGATCCAGAGACATCGTACGGAGATATTCGTCTTCTGTTCGACTGTTGCTAGGCGCAGTGTAAAAACGTTTTCGGTGTTTCACAGAAGCGAGCTACAAAGTTAAATCGTCCACGTAACGGCGCACACTTGATTCAACAACAACAGTTCCTATTGTCTTCCATCTGGCGAATGCCTCTGAGAGCTACTGTACTACTAACGCGGCTACTAACAGCCATAATGCCACAATAGCCTCTCACTAAACAAATCCTACTACTATTATATACTATTTAATTAATAGTATTGATAGCATGGGCGTTATTGTATTATTTGTATGTCTTATGTAATATATTTTGTATGTATATGATTCTAGGGAAATTATTTAGGTTTATGAAATAAATTTTATAAGAAGTGTAGTGCCATGCATGGTGCATGACACTGCATCCTCCTATGCAACGGAATTGGGCCGGCTCGACAGGTGAGATAACTCTCGCTCACTTGATACCGCCGTAAAGTGACACCTGTGGTGTTTCTCGCGGTTTGTGAGTAGCCGGTGGCCCATTGCGTGCGGAGGTGAAAAGGAGGGCACAGCGACGGCATAATTATGCTGATGTACGTGGGCGTCGGTAGTCGTTGAAACTCTCCGATTTCTTGTCTGTCCCCTTATGCTATAAAAAAATAAAAATATAATAATTTGTGTGTGTTGTGCTTTCATGCCGCCAAAACGGGAAAAACGGTGAACCTCAAAACCAGTGTTAGGACTATTGGTCTTAACTCTAACTGAGGCCCCTTTTTGTGAAATGCGCTGCTACCCGAAGAGCGTTGTTTATACTTGAATGTTCACCTGTTTACTTTTCTTTTCATTTATATTTTTCTACCATTTGTCTGTAGAACATGTACGATTATTCTATTTTGGTGCTGTGTTCTTTTTTCACAAATGAACTATTACACTAAAATTAATACAATCGCGTAAACTTAAGACATCAATACAAAATTGAAACGTCACATTAGAGTAGGTAAATTGATGAACTCAATCATTTATAATACAATCAACAACCTTACAAGCATAACACTTTCTCAAAGGAACGTTATTAAAAACTGGTTTTATTTATGCAAAAAAGCGTTATATAATGTTCAGATAAGTTTGGTATAATTGCGCATACTATTAGCTGACTTCGCAATACGTGGCCTCTAGGGGCCAGTGACCCGTATTACTGGTTAAGACAAGGCCAGCCAAGGCCGTTATACCCGCGGTACTGCTTTAGTTAGTAACGCTATTCTTAAGTTCATTTATGCAATAAAATAGCAACAATGTTTATTTATATACTCCCGTTTATATGGAGCCGTAATAAGACAAATAGATTAAGATCAGAAACACCCACAAAATCCTGTGTTATGCTATGCATTGCTTTCATTAGTGCAAACTCTTTTAAGTTTTAACGTGTATTTTTGCTATTCCTTCAATGTAATGCATTTTCTTCTTGGGAATGATTAGAAATCATATTTTTGAAGATTACTTTTGAAATACTATTTTATTTCATGTTTTTTTTTTATTTACTTCAATTTACATTTATTGGTCTTATAGTAAAAACCAAGGCGCACAACGAACAAACACTTAGCACAGTACATCGACAAACAAATGTATACACATCACAAGACATAATCACAATTATTGTAACAAATATGTATGACACACATTAAAAATTTCTACATGAGACATTCCATTAACACCATTCTAAGGATTGTTGAGTTGAGTTCATGTTAAATGTGTTGTTGTTACAATTAGTCTAAATGGAGGAAAACGAATGATGGTGGTCGTAAATCGTCAGTGTGTCTGTGGCGGTTTTAACTATGCCGATGCGTTGACCTCCTCCTCCCCCCTCCCCCATCGGGCCACCGGCTACACACAAGTCGCACGAAACGCGACACTGAAGATGTCGCTCTACGGCGGTGTTATGTGCGCGAGAGACACCTCCGGTCGTGCCAACCCAATTCCGTTGCATAGGAGGATCTAGTGTCATGCACTGTGCACTACAACCTCCTTTGCAGCATGGCTCTACCTCTTCCTCATATATGATTATGATATATATGATTTTATTTATTGTACCTGAAACCCAGTCGCTTTACTTAGAACAGTATTAAGATTTCGATACTAATAACTTCAAAAATAAATAGGAACATTCCAAAAGAGCTTACGTAGCGCTCTTTTTCTACTTCGACTCAAAGTTAACGTAAAAAAAATCATTATACGGCGAATCTAAAACTTGCAACGTACGTATTAATCTCGATTCAATTAAATATGAATTAAAACTGAACCAAAGCAGAACCGAGTTCATGGACGAAAACATCTATTGATTTCGTGTAGCCCCACCGTTATAACAGTACGCACGAACGAACCAAACGAGCTTCAAAAACTTTTTTGCATCTAATGTAACTGGTGTCATGATTCAGCGATATCGATACTGTAAACATAACGAAATTATGTCGACATAATAGTGATGAGCTCCAACACTTACTCGATCAATTTGCGGCTGCTGTTGAGCCTCATACGATTAGATTTTAACGAGTGCTCGTTCGATAAAATGTATCTTACCTACTCTTGTCTTATGTATTAAGTTTCTTATGTTTTTAAGACTATGTATTCTACATCCATTAGAATAATAAGTGAACAAAAGCTGTTTGACGTCTTCTCTTTTTTTGTAACTTTCGCAAATTCTCAAATCCATCTGTTTCCTTAATATGTATATATATATATGTCTGCTATCTGTGCTAATTAAAAAGCAATTTGGCATAGTAAGCTCAATTTTTTTGCAGTTGTACATATTACAATAAAATTACTTTTACGGATTTTATCACAGTTTATATAGTTATTTAACTAGCCCGTCGTATCAGAAACTTTACAGCAACCATGGTCTCGGATTGGCTAGTTAAATAATTAAATAAACCGCGATAAAATCCGTAATCCGTAAAAGTAGTTTTATTGTAATGAGTAACATTCGCGTTAATTCAAGACATAAAGTTGTACATAATTCAAAAAATTTTGCCTTGCTCTTAAATTACCCTACCCCTTTCCATTTTTCATTTCAATTTCCATTTTATGACAATAATTATATTTTAAACATTACTTCAATACATAATATTATTATAAGTTTGTTCTCTCTTACTTATTATACGGATAAATTAATAATCATCATGTAACAGTAATGAGGCGGCCATCGCCTATCAGCGTACTTCTAGAAATAGCGGAACCTAACTGTCTCCTCAATCAATGCAATATTTATATTATAACTCGATTCCTCGCCGTTACTTCAACTACTGGTTGTCGAGATCGCTAAGTAGGGCTTATGGAGTATAAGAATACTTGCAACATGGCGTAAGAAAATATTACACAAGCAATGCGCTGCAATTCTTTAATCAACAACAGCCGAACGACGACTACTGCTAGAAATAGTCCTCCACCATATAGCGCAGTAGGTTACTGTCACGAGCCACTTGCATCCAGCGGCCACCCCCGCCACCTTAACCGAGTCGTCAGTCTACTATGGTATGTTATATATACTATATATACAGGGTATGAGGCCGAATTTTCAACCGCTGTTTCAGTCCCTTAGGGATGAAATTTTAAAAAGCCTTTTTAGCAGATGCTTTGGTCACAAAAGCGACCTGTACACCAATTAAATGTTAGCTTGATCGATCCGGTAGTTTAACAAGAGCGTACGTTGGTCAGTTAGACAATGAGTCGGGACATGTTTTTATATGTCGGTATATTTACAGCATAAAATAACAAGGTTATTCTTACAATTCACGTAATTTTTATTTATTAATAATTTGGAGTTTATAATAATACTCTGCGCCTCCGGTTCTACCCGCATAACGCCGGTTCTGTTACTCGTAGTGTCNNNATCGTCTTCATTCTAGGGACTCGTCATTTGAAATTATTTATTCTAACAATTATCTGCTAGGTTTTTTGGTTATTCGACCATTTTTTTTTCCGATTCGATTTTAAAAGCATACCAATTCGCCGCAATTCACCTACAAACGATGTCATAAATTATTTGAATTATTCAATTTCCTGTCACGTAGTAAAGAAATACACTCGTTTGATAAATAAATTATTTAGGTTAGAAACTCACTCATGAATTCAACTTGTATATGACATGGAAAGTAAATAAAACATTTATGATTGACATGATGTAGCGTTAAACGATGTAAATAAATATATTTTGTTTAAATAATAATAAAGTAATATTTAAAACTATAAATAACATTAACATAGAGCCGCGGAAAGCTTAATTATTAATTTATTAGATGAAATGAGATTGACTTATAATATCACTCATTATATTATTTTTCATTATCTGAATTTAATAGAATAAGGTTTTTAAACTAGGGGTTGCAAGTGCATGTCTAGGGTTTCGCCATCGCCGCAGAGGAGCAAATTTTACACTTAATTTCATTGAAAATAATATCGTAAGGTGGTGACGCGAAAATATATATAATAATTATATATAAATATATATATAATAATTGTGTTCTTAAGGATAGTCTCGAACTTATAGTAATTTAACTAACACGGAGCTAGGAAAGTCTATCTCATGTCTCAATGTATACACATTAGTTACGTATTTTTTATTTTTTTCCTGTCACGAACTTATGTGGAAGTGAAGAGAAGCCCAATATGTCTTCATAGGATTGCTCTGAGTGCTCGTCTAACGTAAGAAGGAACGGCCCCGCTCTCTCCCGCAGATGGGACAGATGCATCCCGATATGAGTGTGTCTGTAACAGCTAATTTACTATTATTTACGGTTGCATATTAGGCACAGTGAGACAATTTTCCTTATATATCCCCAGGTTATCTTTTAAACTCTCTCGGTTTAATTTGTGTGTTCCAAAAGAGCATCAGTTGAGCTAGGAATTCAATGCCGGTTTATTTGAGCCACACTAACCGGGCGACATGTAGATTCCCACGAGCGCGATTAATGGGAACTTATGATCACGCCTTTTTCGACTTCCGTACGTATTGCGGTTCTTTATTACGGTTACAGACTTTATTAAGTCAGCCAGCATTATTAAGTCAGTACCACTTGTGTGAACAATACAAGACTATGCTTTAGATAGGAAGTAATTATTCGGAATAATTCAAGACTGTTGTATTGTATTATTACAATGAGCTGGACTCCTTTGGGAGGGTAAGCCCTATCTAGCTAACAGAGAGGTGTGGAAAGAGAGTTGAGAGGCCTTTGCCCACTGGGAAAGGATAGGCTATTAATAAAATAATAAAATAAAAGTGAAATGTAAGACTAGATACTCGGATAGTCCATTTACTCTGCTGTTCGTAGTTATAGTATATAACCATACCGGTTCTAGATATGTAGGATATCTATCAGTCAAAGAATATTGAGCAAACCAGCGCTTCCAGAGATTAGTAGGTATTCTAAGATAGTAGGATTGTCAAATTAATCAAGCATTCTTAGTGTATATTTTCTACAACTATACTGGCAGATGTTATTTGTATTAAATTATTATTCAATTCCTCCCCCACGCCACATCAGCTCATTATTGGTATAAATTTTAATCACAGGAAATCAACATCAATGTGTTAAGGCAGTATTGATAAATGAAATGTGTCTGGTTCAATGATATTCAACTGGTTTTAAATATACATTTTAACGCAAATGGCAATTAATGGAAATCTGTAGGGCATATACGTACCACTTATAGCGTATCTACGACGAAAGATTTGACTGTACGTGTATTAAAACTGTTACTGCTCTACGCGAGATATTTGACCCATACTCATTATATGAGATAATGAAGCCCTCAGTATTTCCAGACCAATATCATTTAGAGATATTCAAGAGTAGAGTTTAATCTTATTTAAAGGCCGGCAACACGACTGCGAAACCTTTAGTTGCCATTGGCTATGCGAGTCGGAGATCATTTGCCCTTTGATGACACGATTCCTCGTGTAATAAAAAAAAATTGCTCACCAAGTGAAAGAGTGATGATACCTCATCATCATTATCAACCTTTATCGGACAACTGCTAGACATAGGCTATAAATGAACGCCAAGACGACCGACCTCCTGCTACTCGGATCCACCCCGGACCGGCTACTGCACGGAGATCGTCTCCCACCTGGTAAACGGTCGACCTACACTTTGTTTTACTAAACGCAGCCTCCACTCTTGAATCTTACTGGCCCATCTGCCATCTGTTCTTCTGTGTGAGTGACCAGCCCACTGCCGCTTCAGCGAGCCTATTCATGGCGTGATATCGGATACTTTTGTTCTCTGCCTTACGACTTCGTTACGTATTCTGTCGGACAAAGAAACACCCAACATAGCACGTTCAATAGCCCGTTGAGCTACCGAAAACATGCCGACCAGTCCTAAATTACGAAGCAAGGTTTCGGCTCCGTAGGTCATCACGGGGAGAACGATTTGGTTGAATACTTTTGTCTTCAAGCTGTACGGTATAGGGGACGTGAGAATGTGACGAAGCCTCCGGAATGCTGCCTAACCCAACTGATTCCTTCTATCGGCTTCCTTTTCGAAGTCATATCTACCTAATTGCAATAATTGCCCGAGGTAGACGTATTTGTCCACGATTTCGAGAATAGCACCATTGACGTTAACAGGCCTCGGGAGAACGTGCGCGTTGAACATGACCTTTGTCTTGTCCGAGTTCATCGTAAGGCCAATGCGTCGTGCGGATTCATTAGGGCTGTGCAACATTTCCTGCAAGATCTCCAACGATTCGGCCAACACAACGATATGATTCGTACCGAATGAATGTTAATATGATGAAATAAGAAACTAAAATAATAAGTCTTCATTGTGTGATAAAGTTGGAGTTACCTCACCACACTTTCCCACCACATATGCTATTGTGTCTGCCTTGGATAAATTCCTAGAGAACCCTAAGGAAAATATGCTAACAGGTAGAATCTTACAAATATAATTCCAATTTTATCGTCTAACGTCTAACTAAAAATTAATTGAAGTTTAATCCTAATAGGTCGTGAAGTACCTAAATTAATACTTCAGCTTTCATTCTTCTAAGTTATTGCAAATAAATTGAAACTTACAAATATTTTCTTATTCAAATATATATTTATATATTATTTCGAATACTAACCATGGTACTATTTAAGGCTAAGTTACACAACAATTTACTTTAAGCTGGAACAGAATATGTAGTAACAACAATCTATGAAAATGACTTGACTAACATTGTAAAGGACAAACATTGTATGCTTAATTAAATGGTTTCTACTGCTTATTGTTTTAATAAAGTGCGTATGTTAAGAAGATCGACTCTATAGGAAAATATCTCTTTAACAGGTGTCTATTAAAATGTCAAGTATCAAATCGATACATAACTCCTAACTACCACATAAATGGATATTACTAATTGCTTGTAATCAGAACCTGTAAGACCTTTTCAAGTTTATTCGCCAATTAAGTTCCTAAGTAAGAGGTAGTGTCATGCTGCATTGCAGCGGAATTCGGCCAGCACGACCAGGAAATGACATCTTCGGTGTTGCGTTTCTTGAAGTTTGTGTGTAGCCAGGTACCCATTGGGAGGGAGGTGAAAAGGACGAAAGGAATGCGTTGCCACATCGCCATAGTAAATATGCTGATATTATTGGGCGTCGGTGGTCATAAATTGGTCCAATTTCTCGTTTGTCTCCCTATGCAATAAAAAATAAAATAATAATAATAACCGGGATTAATAGGAACCTGTGGAACCGGACTCTGATATGTTAAACTCACTTGTGACCTTCACCTCCCACTGACATTTCCAGCTTGATTTGTATCCCTAGTACGTTTTTTTTTCTATCAAAGCGAATTGAATTTTCAGTACAAAACATGAACCGTTAGGCCGAGCCCGGACCACCGTGGTGACTGTTACAAAACACTTGATGTCAATTACATCAATGTCTGTAACAAATTCTCCTACGTGTAAACATTTTGTGTTCGTTTTTACATGCGAACCGGCCGTAGATCCATTGTGTGCATGATTTACGCTCGTGTACAGTGATAGGTTTTTATGTACTTTATATAATCTGCTAACTTATTTTTTATGTATTAGCAGATATTTTCTAATCGTAAAACATTTACGACCACAGAATATATAATTAAGTTTAATGAATTAATAAGCTTTTAGTGTTTAACTTCTTCGAAAGGCTTAATTACATAAATAGAATACTAGCATGACCCTGAAGTTTCACACACGTAACTCCGATCCTAATAATCGTAGCGTCCCGAAATATAGCCCTATAACCTTCTATACTACTATAATATCATCTGAGCTGTTGTCTGGTCTCAAATGGCCGCTATAGCTGAAATTCAGCTGGGATGACATTATTATTACTAGCAGCCTCTTGTGGCTTCAACCGTGACCGCGATTCTCGAACATCTACATAACTACTATGACGATGCGCTACCTTCCTTCCCCCAAGTGGATCACCTGGCCGGTGGCACAATCCACGCGAAACGCGACTCTGAAGATTTTACTTTACGGCGGTATTATGTGAGAGGTACCTCCCCGGTCGTGCTGGCCCAATTCCGTTGCATAGGAGGATGTAGAGTCATGCACTATGCATGGCACTACCTCCTCTAACGCAGCATGCCACTACCTCTTCTCTCTATATTTTCTGAAATTACGTGATTGATGTGTTCGAAATTTCGC
>JAFELO010001500.1:451709-480752 GCA_017140195.1 Eumaeus atala
CTCAGTATATCAATCGAGATTAAATCACACAAGACGCATGGTGCCAACAGATAAACTAATTGAGATGTTAACTCTGCGATTATTTTTGTGTTTATCAATTTAACTGATTGCTTCTTTCCCATATTTGTCCACGGTATAAAACGGTATTTTAATCGTCAGATACATCTTAAGATGCGGCTGCGGAGGAACAATAAAAAAGCCTTGCATATGTATGTACATGTCTTAACGCATATAAATTTAAGTCGCAATGCTCTCCACGTACAGGATGCGTCTCCAAGTGTTGACATCCGCATATGCGTGCTAAAAATACTAAATATTTGTAATCTATACCGCCATTGTTCAATTAAGTGTGTATTTAATTACGATTTCATTGAGCTCATGCTACTGGCAGTATTATAAACTCTAGACGATTTTGTCTGCCTACAAAAAGACCGAAAATGTCACATTAATAATCTCCTTGTGATTCCTTTATTTGACATTTAAAAATAAATTCGATTACACACTTAAGAGTGTGTATGTTTATTGTCAAGACAATTAAACCATACCTAGTTACATACATTTTATATTCATTCTATATTTTAAAGAAAGTTCTTTTTTTTACTTGAGTTTATGCTCTGGAATCCCAGAGAAACCCAACACAACTTCACCTGATTGCTATAAGTGCTAGCCGGGCAACGAACAAAAAACTTAGACATAATAAATATAATTTAAGCTTTTTTTAGGGCATCACGCTTTGAGAAGTACCAGAAATTGAGAAATTGGTAGCCTTTCTAAAGGCTAATTGTAGGCGTAGGCAATCTGATGCCTTAATACGCTACTAATTCTTAAACTATACCTTACCTTACGACAAATTATTCATTTATCACACAATAAATAATGAAAATTTTGGATGTCTGTATAAGCATGTAAGACCCATATCTTTTTGGAATCGTTTACAAAATTATTTATGAAATTTAGAAATGAATTCCGTGAGCTTAAACAGAATTTACTATCGTGCATTACTCCTTTCTGGAATCAGCTACCTCTGTTTTTACAAAACGATTCGACTAAGTATCTTTAGGGATTTTACGGTAATATATCTGCCAAGCCTCTGGTTTTGCGGATATCTATGGACGCTGGCGATAATTAACTATAATACTGTACGACTGCACGTAAGTAGTATATCAAAAATATGCTATCAATTCTTACTTTGTAATGCAAGCGGATTTATTCTAATCGATTTACAGCGTCGATTTTGTCCGAAGTCTCACTGATTATGTACGCCGCATTGCGAATGTGTGATTAAAGTGACGCTCCAGGATTTATAAGCGCGTCCAATGATGTATGTAATTTGTGCATGTGCAGGAGATGGCGAGTTGGAACCTTCTTTTATCATTTTCTCTTTACTTGCGCTGTCTAGAGTCTAGAAACCGTCGTATAATTCACTATAATAAAGTGGTTATGTACCTACATCAGCTGTGTGATTAAGTATGTAACTTTTATTATAAATTAGTTCGTTTTTCAGCTAAGATGGTTTTTTAAATGCCTACATATTCAATGGTTAGGGCTATTAAAGAAGGATTACTAGCCTTTCGATAGAGGCGTTTGAGCTTGGCTTTCTGCGAATACAAAATAAGAATTGTATATAAGAGCCACGCTTCAATCTTAAGAACTGTGCGGATTTTGACATCTAAGTATTTTCATACAATGTTCTAAGTATTTAGTTGTGTGTCCCTTAAATAAATTAATGGAGAATGGAGTTATCCAACAGAATTTGAATAAGCAAATAATATATCCGATATTAGAAAAAAAGACAAGATTAAGTTCATAGTATAAAAAAGTGTAAATATATAAATTGTTAATTTTAGATTCAGTCCTTAACACAAGGTGCAATTCAGTGCCTAATATAAGAAGCAGTTCTTACTATAAGATTCATATCTTGTTTTTTTTTTAATCTTCATTTAAAGGCAAAAAGTAAAGGAATTTGGATGAGATTTGCTACCGATATTGATTACCTACAATCTAGAAGAACATAAAAATACATTGTGTCCTGAAAATGGTTGCACTGTGATATATATTTTATGCGGATGTAATCCCACGGTACACCTAGTTACTATAAATCTTAAAGTACTCACTTTCACAGAAGTTTTCAACGTATTTTCCAATGGGTTCCCCATCGTCGATCAGCGGCCGCTCAGCGTTTAGGTACGCTGAGGGTCCGTCGGGCAGTGTGTGATGGTCCAGGTGGTAGAGCCGGCAGTTGTAGGCGGCCGAGTGAGGCGCTCCGAGGTATAGGAACGAACGACAGAGGAACTCCGACTCGATCTCACAAGCGAGCTGACAAGCCGATTCAGATGTCACCTGTACATATAAAACATAAGTTAGCGTCTAAAAATATATGTCTCTCTCTCTTTTTGTCTCTGTATCTCTCTCTCGCTCGCTCTCTCTCTCTCTCTCTCTCTCTCTGCGCTGTCGACGAGTGAAGCTTACTCTTAGGAACATGATTCTCTAGTGAAATATGCGCAAGAGAAATAAGGGACGTAAGTGTGATACAGCGTTACGCTGGTGTTGCATTTGAACGGTCGCTGTATCGCTCGAATTTACTCGTCATTTTGGTACCGCGCGCCTTAAATTGTTTCTTAAAATATTTCTACCATATATGATTTTGGTGACGCGAGAAAACGATCAAATGCGGCGCCCTCACCGGCCCCAGTTGAGGTTCAGTGGTGTGTGGGGCTAGCGGCACATCATAATGAGTTTAATATTCTATTCAAGCATCTTTTCAATCAAAAACTTTTTAAAATTAGTGTAAATAAAATGTGAGTTTTACTGTAAAACTATAAGATATAACGGCAGAATTTATTATACACTAAAGTAACCTACTTATTTACTCTATTAGAAACAATTTGAAAATTGTACATAATGTAATGTTGTAATATATATATATATATACAATATTACAAGGAACAAATAGTACAAGGAAATTGTTTTGTAGCATTGGATAACGTACTAATGTTTAAAAATGTCAAACAGCTTAAAATGCCGTTTAATTTTATAGTATAGAGTAGTGTTTGTGTTGGTTTTTTATGTTTTAACGCATAAAGTTAGATAATACTATTTTCTATGTTCGCAGTCTGTATAGAAGCTCAGTAATGTTTTAATAATATTAAATTCGACGTAAAAATTTTGATAAGATATTTCTCAATTTTACAAATTTTTGTCCGTAAGTAAGGTCTTATTTTTTACAAGATGGCCGCTTATATAAACATAATATGACTTATTATTGACACATGTATTATGCACAGATTATGCAATCACTTTGTGTTTAGTATGATTTTATTTCGGTCCGCTGCTAAAACATTTTATTTTTATTATGATTTATAGTTAAGTAGGTCAATATGAAAAACATTTACGCTAAGTTGAACAAAGTCCGTTATATGTAAAAGCTAAATTTGTAGTATGAGAGCTAAATAGCAGGTTTTTGGCATAAAACATTTTGCGTTGAGGAAATAAATTTTAAAGTGCTGTTAAAAATTTGCTTTTGAGTTTCCTAATTATAAACTTCGTAGGCACCTAATATTTTTGGACACTTTCATGTCAATCAAACTCTTATGGACAGGTGCATTGCTTTTTTATAGTATAGAAGGTCAAACGAGCAATCGTGACCTATTAACGATTACCAAAGCCCGAGAGCGAGAGGTACCTCCCCGCTCGTGCCGGCCCAATTCGGCTGCAATGCAAAATGGCACTACCTCCACTAAATGGTGATGATGATGACGATGATTCAGACCCCACAGAGCTACTCTGTCTGAGGATATCAACCCTTGAAGTGTTTGTTTCACGATTGTAACACTGTCTTCAAAAAACTCTCAACTAGAATGTAAACCCACATGTTACCTGCGATCACCTCGGCATAATTACATTCCCAAGAGTTCCAGAGTAATTATAATAAAACGACCACGCGGTACTATCGTTAAGATCATTTTCATGTTTGTTCATAACAATAAACCTCTGTTTTTAGCTTGTCTATGGCATAAAACCATGTTTATGTGGTTTAGGAAATAAAACAGATGTATTTTGCACTTCATAATAACGTTCATATTTAAATTCCCGCTGACTGAACTAAGATAAACAGTTAGTTCAAACACACATCGAAACAAACTGTTCAGCTTTATCATAGTGAGAATAGATTTCTATAATCTATAACTTGAGAAAATTTTACTCTAGAGCTACCAATCGTATATAAAAGAAAAGTTTTGACTTATCTGTACATCCAATGTATAATAAAACAGTAAAAAATGTATGTGTACACTAAGTATTTTTCACAAGCAAAAATAATAGGTTGTTAAGGAAACACTAGTAGAGAAAGTTTTGTAGATAAAAAAGTATGTTTCTATGTTTTTCTGTTTGGGCCTGCTAATCTCTGGAACTAAGGGACGGATATGAATAGAACTTTTTGCATAGCTATCAAGCCTGGGCAACACATAGGCTCTAGGTAAATTGTTCTGAAATGTGATGTAGGGTCCTTCAGGCAAAGTTATTTTCTAACCTTTTTTTTTTCAAAATAGAATTACGCGGAAGAAGTCGCGGGACCCAAATCGTTGTACATAAAAACCCAGGCTAAAGTCTATAAATAAGTATAGGTTTTTAAATAATCTTTAAGCCCGTAGGAAGCACGTGATACTTCGATATGCGATATGAGCGTCTCTTACTGGGACCGTCAGTCGGTGTTGAATGATGATATGTGAATGATATATAATGCAAGTGTCACATTAGATACAAAGTAGATATCTAGTATAATAATAATGTCGCCCTACCGAATATCGGCAACAGTGGCGATGTCTATTGAGAGCCATTTGCGCAGACACAAGTGCTCTTCTTCCTTCATTCTCCTATTCCGATTGGACGGCAATCTGATACGACCAGAGAGAAATCAGGTGCATGCGCGACGGCTAAACGTACTCTCTCCGCCAACTTCCTACCTCCGGACAGTTATTAAAATTTGAAGTAAAACCTAATAGCACTTTTTGCATGCTCTGACCCGGAATTCGAACCCCATGTCTGCGTCTGAACATGCTTACCACTAGACGTTCGTGAACCCGTGGGTGAAGCTATAAAATATATGAAGTGAAATCGTGTGAATAGTAAGCGTAACACTTTGCTAGCGTCTCACACCTTCACTTCAGAATTTTCACTTCACTTCAGTTCTAGGAGCAAACTAGAGTCGCGTGTCGGATCTATAGTACAGCTATCGCGGAAGGCTATAGGCTAGATACCACGAGGCTACGACCATTAGGGCCGGATTTGCGCGAGTGAAACCGCGGGGCGGTGCTAGTGACTAATAAATAATACTACAGTAATACTACAAACCTGCAGCTCCTTATCAGTGTAGTAGTGAAGGCCGGCGTACTGCGCCACTTTGTCCTCGGCGACACCCACGCGCGGCGCGGTGAACACTCTGGGCCCCTTGCACGCCTGCGCCGCCTTCAGGCACAAGTTCTGCACGACCACACACACACTTGTTACTCGTAATGACAATAATAAACACTTGGGAGGGAAACGCGTCGGTCAATTTAGTTGAATTCAATTTAATTTCAAAATTGAGCATTTGCAACGGTTCTTATTGTCGTTCCGGGAATACCTACTGGTGGTCTTGTTATTCTCGGGCCTAATGGTCACTTTGTGTAAGTAGATATAAATGGTATAATCTACTTTACAGTGTAGATAAATAATAATCTGTGGACTTATTGATAAGTTAGCATAACCCTGTGATTAGTACGGTAAGGACTTGTGACTTCCTACTACCCATATTGTTGGAGTAATGATTGGTTGTAGGTGTGAGTGGTGTCATAACCCACCCATTAAAATGGCACACACAGAGACATACAGACATACATACACACATATTCTCTTATATTATTTTCCATCAGCAGAAGAACGCTTGTATCAACAAGCGCGCGTTTCTCTACGAAACAAGTACAAGTGCTAAATTAAGTTGTATTTAGGAGACACCAGATAACTGCAATTATCTCAATATTGTATCAGGAACGTCCGGAAGTTCCTCTATTTAGGAATGCAATAAAAATTTGTATATTGTGCAATCAAAAGATAAAGGCAAAGTAGCATCGTTAAATTCATCACATTTCTTTACTTATTTTCCAGTTAAAAGAGGTTAATTGTGAAGTAACGGGATAACAAAAAAAACCAGGAGAAGAATTATGCAGGAATCGAAAACGTGATTTACATTTCCTGCAAAACTTATGACACCATATCTTAATTACTGAGTCATCAGGAAGTCAATCTCAAATCTGAAAAAAAGGATCGAAAGTAAACTCAGTCAATTTTTTTTTAAAAACAACATGCACTGATATTGCAGGTGCGATGGCAGTACCTACACGCTCTATTATAGCGGATATATTGCAGATGCGATGGCAGTACCTACACGCTCTACTATAGCGGTTATATTGCAGATGCCATGGCAGTATCTACACGCTCTACTATAGCGGATCTATTGCAGGTACAATGGTAGTACCTGTACGCTGTATTATCCGATTTCTTACATTATTTCTTTCTTTTCCCCTGGACGATTCGAATCTTACATTTTAATGCTTATATAAAAAAAACTACGACTGCCTATGGGCCCTTCATTAGCCAGAGGCAGAGGCAGAGAGGCAAATGTGAAAATTTAAAACCTTAACTGGATTATTGGTTATATTGGGCAGATAATAATTGAATTCCCTAGGGACACTGATACGGTCAATCCGGCACTGGTCTTAGTTGTAACTAAGTTAGCAGGGTACTTGTAGAACTTACCTCGAAATAATCAGTCCCAGGCGTGTCTACGAGCTGCACGAAGTGCTGTGCCGTGCGCCTGTCGGAGTCGCTCAGCGCACAACGCATGCTGCCGTACTCGTACTCCGCAGAACGACACGGGAATCGTTTCTATATACCACATGAATAAAATATAAATGTCCAATTCAGCTTCACATTCCCACAAATAGTCTTGTCTAAATAGGATTCTTGAGGAATAGGATATTTAATTATAAAACATAGAAGTGACTTGTTAATTGGGTTGCAACCATCTCTTATCTCGATGTGGAAATTCGTGTCTACTGATTTGCGTGGATCAAACTTTTGCGACACTAGCATTAAATAGGTACCTGAGTATCCATTAAAGTTTGTTTTATCTATAATCTCGGCGCATAAAACCACAAGGGCAGAGATTATGAGATACCAATACAATTTACTAAAAGGTTGCCTATGCTAAGGATTCGAATACTATAATTCACGGGCAACGAAGGCCCGCTAAATGGAATGCTTAAATATACTATGTACTCGTTGCTATGATAAATATATTTTGCCAAACTAGGTTTTACATGTCTAGAAAAGATAGTTGAAATGCTTTTATTTTTTCAATTCACTTTCCAACAACAATGCATGTTGCAACGCATATATCGATTTCCCATAAAAATACAATGTCGCCTGCCGTAAATAATCCCCTATCACTGACATATCGGTGGAAGTGGGCCACGGCTATAAAACAAAACTAAACAGACAAATAACAAGTGAACAGTGAGCCCTCTCATAGGAGACACAAATAGCCTTCAACCACGATTGCTATGCGCATGAAAATGATAGCTTAACTGTAATTTAAGTAAAGTGGATTCATTACCTCATTGAGGCAAGCAGAGAGGCAGGCCTCTTTGGTTGAAGTGTAGATTATGGTATTGTCTAGTCCCCGGAGAGCCTTGCCCGGCACTCGCTCGAACGCCCACGGCCGCAGGCAAACATGCTCCGACCGTACTGTGAGTTTCACCATGTAATATGTGTTTACTGACCGCTGGAAAAAAACATTGTTGTTAACATTGTGTTTATAAATTGCCTTGACGCAGCTATACCGTGGGTCTAGAATATTCTATATTTTCATTTCTGATTCATATCTAAAATACAGACTTCGTCCTGGAAGACTGTTAAGATTACGTGAGAGAACGGTGTCTATGTAACATATCCTTGTCGGTGTTATGGGTTTAAAAGAAATAGTGACATGCTGCATTGCATCTGAATTTGTGCCGGACGATCGGGGATGTACCTCTCGCACACGTGTTAAGCGTTTCATGCGGCTTGTGAGTTTCCAGTGTCCAATTAGAAAGGAGCAGCGAAGAATGGTATCACGTTAAGATAACAATGGCGTAAATATCTACATCGAAGGCCTCAAACACCCATTTGCCCCCTACATTAAAACAGTAATTACGTACCAAGACAGCTTTTGGGTACGTTATTGTATCCGTATTATAGGTATAAAATAACGTACGCAAAAGCTGTCTGTCTGTATGTGATAAATTTTCTCAGAATTTACCGAACGGATTTTCATGCGGTTTTCGCTCATGGATAAAGCGATTCTGCAAGAAGGTTTTATTATATAATTTGTTAAGTACCGGCCGTAAGTATATTATTATATAATTTGTTAAGTACCGGCCGCAAGTATATTATTATGTAATTTGTTAAGTACTGGCCGTAAGTATATTATTATATAATTTGTTAAGTACCGGCGATAAGTATATTATTATATAATTTGTCCGAAGTTATTCACGCGCGTATATCATAATTTGTCGTAGTATATCATAATTTGTCAAACTAAAATCTTCTATACAAAACACCCATCGTTATCACATCGTCTAAATAAAACTTTATATGTTCTTAAAATTCCAATTAAGAAACACGAATAATAAACAGCTTAACAGTGCAAGAAATTGTTAAAACTAAAAATAACTAAAGTATACTCTATAAATACAAGATGCTATTTGAAAGTAACAAACACTTTTATGAAGACATAACTTAACTGATAGAATGTGTTCGCATATAATCGACGCTACCAGAGACAAAAAGGGAATAGCAAATAGCATTCTAGTATAAAAATAAACACCATAAAGTAAAAAACTTATTCAGAGATGAGATAAAACGGGAACATATTACATATCTCAATGCAATTATTAATAACTTGATATCCAATAACGACTCGATGTCCATTACGATTTCATTTCAACTAGGGACGGTATTGCAGATCGAATTATTTGTAAATCGTATGACTAATGGATGGAGATATGTGCGTCTTGCACAATAAATCTATCATATGGGCCCGGTTACAGACAATAAAAAAAATGTTCGTTGAACTTGAAGTGATACCCGCACATTGAGGGTTCCGTACTTGTGAGAAAATGCCCTTGACAGATGAATAACACAGTGATCCCATGAGGATTCCGTTTCTTTTTCCTTTTAAAGTATGGAATTCCAAAATAGTCAAAGTTATATTTGTTGCTGTGTCCTTTTATTTTCATTTGATAACAAGGTGCTCGACCACCAGGTCTATCTTGAAATCGCTCATTAGGCTCCAGAGCAAAGTAACGGTACGAGCCCGGCTGCCGGCTCCTTACATTTGCATATCTGAAGGCAACTTGCACTTTATGAACACATTATCTTTTGTAATTAACCTACTGGTAATTAATATGACTCACAAACATGTTGTGTTTGCTTTTATCGTCGACTGTAAATTCTCTTTAAATTTTAAACGATTTCATTCATATGCAAACTTGCTTCGTTCACAGAACCAATAAAAAAATTGTAATTATGTCTCTTATGTAAAAAAAAAACAAGTCTTATAACAGTAGTCGCAAAATATTATGATGGCGCCGCCATAGCGCGCTAATATTAATCCGATAAAGCTGTATTGACATTCACTTCGCTGCCATAGCGAAAGTTTAGTTCGGAAAAAACTATCATATGGTAAATCTGACATTTTAGCTATGTTATTGAGACGACATGTGAAGACAACTCATAATAATTAATATAGGTCTTTTTTTATCGCATTTCATCAAATTAACCTTAACTTATAACTTTCTTATATTTTAAATATAACTTCTGCACTAAATTGTTTGTTCGAATAATCCCGTGTTAATTTAAATATAATAAAATAAATGTGAGTTTTTCTGTTACACATTTCCGTAAATTTTCGCAAAATCACTCCCGCAAACTGAATAACTGAGGGGAAACACGAAATCAATAAAACTCATGTCAAATCATTGTTTTCGTTCAATCATGACAGCATTTTTGTACAGTACTTAGTACGTCTCTTAAATACGCCTAGCTTAAATGATTTCTTCAACTATCTCTTATAATCTCTTACAGATAAATTAGTGAGACAACCTCTTATATAAAGTCTGTAACCATTATAAAATAACAGAAAGACGGGAGGATTCCAGCGCTTTAAAAATTAGATGCAACCGTTAAGGGAATCATAAAATACGCAATACTAAATCTATCCGGAAACATGTACAAGTAGCAACATACCCATCACTTGTGTATAATAAATAACATCGGAATATAGCAGAGATAGTATGCCGTGGGCTGATTTAATCTGAATTGTTAATTTATCTTGAGACTCCTGGGTTAATTGGCAGCGTGTAGGACGCTAGACGAGCGAAACGATAGATTTATTTAGCTAGTAACATTCAACGACAGCCATCCGTGTAGATATGAAGCTAATGAACCAATCTATAAACCCATTTCGATGTCATTCCCGCGCGATTCACAGTTCAAGTTGAAGATGAGTCCTGTACGGACGATTGAAGTAAAAATAAAATAATTACCGTTGGTGTAGCCATGGGGTTGTTAGCCTGAGTATCATTTTGAAGGAGACAGCGCGTTTCTTGAACTGGTGTCAGCGGGTTCAGAACAAAACTGAAACAATGAAATAATAATAATATAACAATTGTACATTTTGTTGTCTGGCGTGTCTTGGCGGGAAATTCAGGGTCTTATAATAAAAGGCGCGTATATTTTTTTTATAATTCACTAGTTTTTTTTTTATTATTATTCAGATTTTATTTAGGAGCTTCCACCGTTGACACTAGGCGAACTTACTACCATAGTTTTTTCATCCGTCAATTTTCACAAATTATTTGATTTAGATTATTCTCAATACTGAACATGACTTAATTGTAGGTAGTTGTTGTTAATATAATGTAAGCCACGAGACCCCTTAGCACGCGTCAATAATAAATTAAGCCATACGAAAAAAAAAATTATCTCACGATACAAAATGTAGGCTACTTTGTAACGTCCTATTAGAGTGTAGCAGCAGTTTTTTTATAGTGTCGTTGGCAAACGAGCAATCGCTGCCTTTTAATGAGTACCGGCGCCCATAGACGTCGCGTTACCTTTTTTACTTATCCAATGGCGGTACTCACAAACCACATGCTTCACGACTGCACAGCTATCACCTCACGGTAGTGACATACCGCCGGCTCTATTCGTCTGCAATGCAGCATGACACTACCTTAGTACACAATTTTGTTGCAAGCCCCACAGTTAAGCGTTATTTAGAATAAAGAGCAATATACTAACTACCCTCTAGAGTCTGTATAAACGCAAATCGATATCTCCATTAATATTTAAAACCTTATTGTATAACAAACGAACAAAAACGCCTTTAACAAGCACTTGCGTCCCATTAACACAAATCAGTCTGCAGCTTTTAAACGTCAAGTGGGCCTACCGCAATTATTATAATAGAGAGCAGACTGGCATGACATGCTAAAGTCAACAGAAGTTGTGCAAACAACCCACCGTGGAGCCTGCGTGTTCCATGTGAATCACCTACTACCATACGCATGTATCTACTACATACAACAGAGTTGTATGTATGAGGTATGGCAGATGGGCTGGTAAGGTTCTTGAGTGGAGGCCGCGTTGATTAACCGTTCACCAGGTGGGAACACGACCTCCGTACAGTAGCCGGTCCGGGATGGATGCGAGTAGCAGGAGATCGGTCGTCTCGGCGTTCATTGAGAGAGGCCTGCGTCCAGCAGTGGGCCGATAGTGGCTGATAATGATGATGATGATGATAATGGGCTTAAGATCAACTAGAATTTTAAAAGCTTAAAATTATGTAGTATAGAGAATGAAGTAGAGTAAAACATCCTATCTATACATATATGACAAAGCTGAAGATTTTGTTTATTGAGGCTAATCTCTGGAACTTCAGATCGGATTTGAAAAAAAAAACCTTCTGTTGTATTTATTATGACGCTACGGTCAAAAGAACCAAAGTGATGCGAGTGAAACCGCGGAACGCTACTGTAAACCAACATTGTGCATGACGCTACAACGGAACTGGGCCGGCACGACCGGGGAAGTACCTCTGGTGCACTTGATACCAGAGGAAAGCGTCAGCTTCACTGTCGCGTTTCGTGCGGTTTGTGGGTACCCGGTAGCCCATTAGGCAACGCATCTTCGTAACAATCATGCGAATGTCCATGGGCGTTGGTATTCATCAAAAGTCCTTTTTCTCGTTTGCCCTCTTACGCTATTTAAAAAGAACAGCTCTATAACTGCAAAGGTTGTATATGTATGTTTGTTATTTTTTACACAAAGTGTAATCAACCATATTTGGTTCGATATTGTTATTGCCAAATTTTGGACATGTATTTATTATATGTATTGTTAGTTGATGATGTTATCTTGAACAACATAAAAATACCTGTTATCCCATAATCCCAAATAATGATTCCATTGGGCTATATTTACGCGGTTCTGCATTCTTCGGAGTGTAACAAAAACTTCCACGAGCTTATCGTTAAGAGGAGCTTTTTATTACAACTTTTAATATGCAAATTACATGCAGAAGCTTCTTGAGCTTCTTTTCACGTACTATTGAGAAGTTTGAAGGTCAAAAATGTTTTGTTCTACTACGTGCATTTAAAGTTTGAAACAAAAAAGACGAGAACCTCAGATCCTAGAGATATTCGCTAATGGTAATTACGACATAATTGGTTCGTTAAAACAACATCAAGCTTTCGACGTTATACCTAGTTCTGACTTCAAATAACATTATTATTGGAAAACTTAGGAATTGCCATGTTTCTTTGCTATTACCACGTATTTAGTAAGTGGTAGTGCCATGCTGCATTGCTGCTGAATTGAGCCGACTGTACCGCGAAAGTATCTGACTCACTCGGTAACTATGCTTTTGTGTATCTTACGGTTTCAGAGTTTTCGGTGGCCCATCGTCGAGAAGAGGAAAATATGCAACACATCTGCATAACAATTATACAGATGTTTATGGGCGTCTGTATTTATCAGAAGACTTCGACTACTCGTTTATTCCTTTATATTATAAAAAGCCACAGAGACTAGAATCACAGTTCTATTCATTTTACTCAGACCAGCGGAAATCGTAGCTCGAGAAAAACGACAGCGGCCTTTCGCGATCTCCTGCGGCGTCGATATATATGATTGACTTCCGGTTGTCATCAAGCAACAACTATATCCATGTACCTATGAGGTATCTGTGAGAAACTTGTTTCACAGTGTATAAATAACAGATAGTCATAATATAATTTACGATACTTTCTGATGAGTTTCCTAGCATAATTGAATCCTAAGTGTTAGTTGATGATGTTATGTTTAATAAGCATTTTCTCATTACATTTTATGACATGAGCTAGTATAAAACCGATATCTACTCGTTATTAAGTTGTATAATAATATAGTCATAACCATGAGAATGCTTTAATACCTCCAAGGCAATTTGAAAAGTCTGCGTCTATAAGTGTGCTACACGCGCGGTATACCATGAAGTTGTCTGGCCTGCCTATATAATGCCGTGTGCACTCAGGCATACCGAAAAAAAAACACATGCAACTCTACTCGGGTCGCCTGTGCATGTGCCAAACCTTTCCCGGAGCAGAGGCAGTAATCTACGTTTCGATAATAGGCAGGAATTGACAATTTGGTCCTCATTTAACCGGTGTAAGAATAGATACTGATGCACCAACAACACACCTCCACGCCAGTCCCCTCATATAAGTCAGGATATTTATCAGAGAAAATGGAGACCCTAATCGACTAGCCGAGGAGTAATCGGAGTGCCAGGTAGGCACCTAGAACCTAAGCATCGTGATAATAACAGCAGGGTTGTAAAAGTACCTTCGCTCTTTTTTAAAGAGAATAGGGGGCAAACGACCGATCAGTGCCTTTTTAAGATTACTGACGCCCATGAACATCCACATAATTACTATACCGATGCGCTGCCCTCCCTCACCCCCCCCCCTCCTCGATGTGCCACTTACTCACAAACCGCACAAAATGCGATATTGAAGATGTCACTTTACGGCAGTGTTATGTGAGCGAGAAGTACCTCCCCGGTCCTGCCGGCCCCATTCCGTTGCATAGGAGTATGTAGTGTCATGCGCCATGAACGGCACCATCTCCTCCTATGCAGTATGGCAGCCTCCTACAGCACTACTCTTTTTTGTGTGTCAATTTACGATTCATAACAGTCCAGATGTTATCAGAATAATTGCTACAATGAGGCATCTACCATCTAGTTCTATGTTATATTACATAATATCATAAATCACTATGCCAAGGATGTTTCGTTCGTAGTTTATGAATTCATATTCAGTGTGCGTACGTCGGTTCGTGTTTGTGGCCAATCTTAATGACACTCAGATCGCAGCGTTACACTTACCACTTTCCTGAGTAACGGACGGTTTACCGTTTTAGCCCGACATTTCCTACCTTATACCATCGTCGATGCTGCCTTAGGAAGTTATCTTTATTCATGTATTATATTTTAACATTTTAACGTGTTTCTGTTCCATCAAGTTTATCCTGTGCATTTTGCTCGCCAAAAAAGGAGTATAATATTTGACGAATTCTAAGAAGTGACTTTTTCATTCGGATTAAAATTTGGAATTATGTATGTGTTCAGAATTCAAATTCAGAATGCATTTGTTCATACATTTCGAATTTGTTATTATTGTCTGAATCATTACAAAACATTTTTTTTTGGCATTATATGTTTTAAAATTTCTACTTTTATGCTAGGTACAAAGTTGAACAGTATGAACATACTCTAGGCATTTATTCAATTCTGTTGTGATAAATATATACTTCCACTCCAGGGCACAGGTCTTCCCTCGCAGTAACCATTAAGAAGGGTTGTTTAATACATATTCCTAATTCGCCTAATCAGCACGAGCGGGGATCTGTCGCTTACATGATAGCACCGTAAAGTGACACATATGCTACATGACAGACACAGTAGTGTTTCGTTCGGTTGAGTAGCCAGTGGCCCATTGGTAGGGAGGTGGAAACGAAGACAGCGCATCTGCATGAGAACAATAATGCGGGAGTCTGTAAGAGCCTATCTTCGTTAAAGGGCACCGAATTCCAGTTTTCCCGCCCACCTATACTAGAAAAACACCAATATAATTGGAATAGTATATGCCAATATACCAGCTATATATGTAAAATATATAAAAATGTAGCTTGGCTAATAAACGATTGGGTATATTATCTGGTAAGTTGAGAAGAATAGCTGATATCACGCTTGACAGTGGGCGGGTCATACTTGTAAGAATAGATTGCTGGCAATAAGATTGCGGTTGCGTTCACAAGTGCGAAGTGTTGGTCGAGCTTTGACCATCTCCGTGCGGTATAACCAGTTCGGATGTGAGCAAAGGACGGAGTGCTTCTTTACCCGGGATGGTAATTTCGCCTATTTATGATTTCTCTATGCGAGAGTGATGGAAATAAAAATACGATGATTATCGATAATAACCATTTTCCAAACACTAGTAAACGTTTTAAATGGGATGATTGTAGCGGCTAGCATGCAAATATTTCAAATAGAAGGCAGCTCACATGGCTACTAGAAACAAAGTATCAATTTAAACGGATGGATTTTATCGTCACAATGTACGTCGACGTTGCTAGGCCATTTCAATTATATCCTACATTTTATATCGATAAAGCAAGTCTTCCTTATGGACCTTATCCATCAATAATCTCGCCATGCCATGAGCTCCGGTAGGCTCTAAGAGCATTGAAGCATTTTCGTTTAGTAGGCGCGTCAAAATTTTACAAATTGGTAAGACGGCCATTGAATATGAGAAATATATACCGACAGAATATATATTTTAAGTACTATTTACCCTCTTGCACCTGGCTGTGGCTGCGGCATCCATGGACACCCCAGACATGTTCAGTTACGCATTAAGCCACGGTAAGAATCGATTAATCCAATAGTAAATTAACAGGCGACATAGTTCATTCGGTCATCGTCATCCAAACTTGTTTCATGGTCAAGGTCGGTGGTTAATTAAGCGATTATGAGGTTTACTTCTTGACGCAGGTCAAATCTGTTATGTCATCGATTCTCACAACAGAAGGATCTCGAAAACTGTAACATCCCACATGTTACTGTATCTGAGATTAAAAAAATAATTTATTGGAAAATATATATCTAGACGTTTTGCTTTTCAAAATTATTTGCACGATACTTGCTAGCAAAAAGCGATTTTACAGAGGTTTTTATAACGCCATAATCTAGCAGGCAATCGATTTTTTGAAGATGGTTATCTTTATATTTTGAAGATGGTTATCATCCATACACCCAAATGGCCTAAATATTTCCCGCGAGGATGTGAGTCAGCCCTATAATTAAACGACTTAGGAAAATTTTTCTTAAGTGATTTAGAGTGTTACATACTTAGTGCGAAATCGCTAGAGCGCGACCGGGTTTTTTGTGTGCTTAATAAGTTTTTTTTATGGAATAGGGGGGCCAACGAGAAGCCTTTTTTACGACTACAGACGCCCATGAACATCCATATAATTACTATGTCGATGCGTTGCTCTCCTCCAACCCCCCCCCCTATGGGCCATCGGCTACAAACAAACCATACGAAACGCGTCACAGAAGATGTCACTACGGCGGTATTATGTGAGCGAGAGGTACCTCCCCCCGTCGTGCATCCCCAATTGCGTTGCATAGGAGGATGTAGTGTCATGCACTATGCATTGCACTAACTCTTCCAAAAGTAGGCCCAACAACACAACGTATAAACTGTAGTTTGATCGAAGACCACACACCCGTGTGATATGCGGGGCGATTTGATCAAATTAGTGCCAACGATCAAGCTATTGCAGATCTACGGTAGTTTCGTTTGAGTGAAATTTCTGTGCCGTCGCTTGTAGGGCATTCATTCCCCACTTGCAAATTTTAATACTATCCGAATTCTGGCTCTGTCTGGTTCAGTTTTGTTAAAAATAGTATTTTAATATCAGTCTTATTTGAAGATGCTAATCTAAATGAAAAAAGAACTATTGACTAATGAAGCAATTCTGCAAGCCTAGCCTACAGGCTCACAGTCAGACGTTTGACAAATAAGTATGCTGTTGGCTCTATGGTTTCTGATTTGTTAATATTGCCCAAAAGTTATTCATTTATCACAACAGCCTACTCGTTGCTTATAGGTCAAGAGCTGTTTGTATGAAATATTACAATCATTAGATAGTCGTCAATCACGCCGCCCTTAAGCTAATGACACGCACTTTGATTTCGTGAATGATGTAATTAATCTCCGATATCACGCATTTTCTATAAAAAAGAAACCTAACGGTTGATTAGTCACGTAGATGATTAGAAAAATAATTATTATTACGGGAAAGTTGAGAAGTAATTCATGACTATCATAAAACTATGTCAATATCCGGTCTGGGAGTCTGTTCACTAAACGTTTAATGGTGATTGGATGCTCCAGAACAAATACACATGCTATGTAACAACTAAACGTAAACGTGGGCTACAAACAAAACCACATGCAAAAGTTATTATTTCTATAGCCTATATATTATTCTGATGTATAAGCTATATTATTGTAAAGCTTCATTAAAATCCGTTCAGTAGTTTTTATGTGAAAGATTAACAAACATCCATCCATACTTACAAACATTCGTGTTGATAATATTAGTGGGACTTTCATAACATGTACTTAATTTATTCATAAAGCAAATGTTGTAAAACGAAGTCGCCGAAATATATGTGATAAAATTTCAGAAAATCTACTAAATGAATTTTCACGCGGTTTTTGCCTATTTATAGAGAAATTTCCTAAGCAGGATTTCTCTATCAGGATAACTTGTCGCCCGTTATTCCCGGGTAAAGGTGGAGCGGATCGCTAGTTACGAACAAAAGACGATAATTACACATCATCCCTCATCTGTCCGCAACTTGAAATGGGCATATTAGAGGAAGACGGCTGTCTCCGTCAATCGCAACAAGGACTGGTTTCTGCACACAGCTAGTCCTTAAGTTATTAACTGATAAAAGTGGACATTTAATTCAGTGCGTTAGGTTCCTTTAGTAACATTCTGAAAATCGTAATAATTCTCTATTAATATGTCACACGGTCAAATAATCAAGTTTCTCAGGCCTCTGGTTACACTGCTATTACATATAGACAAGTACCTATATCATTGATTTCGCTAACTACATTAGTAAACATAGAGAATCTCACCAACAAAACAAGCAATTCATATTCGAATTTATTTCAAATAATAAACACCAATTTATTTCAAATAATAAAACATTAGATACTCGTACTTAAAATGTGATCTATAAATTACGACGGGTTGCACGAAAATGGCGGCCTATCATTACCGGCGCCTGCGCATAGCGCGCAACATCAATCACGACTCGAGAGGAGTTGAAATTGTGAAGTAGCTCGAGAGCCGTATCGCCGCATTCATCTCTCGCCTCTTTAAACATTTCCATGTATTTTGATCCGTATATATATTAATAGCTTTTTGTGTTTTATAAATTACCCTCGCGTCAAACAGTAAGTCAAACATTACGATAGAGCGCTTCTATTAAATGTGAGACAGCTATTATCATTTAGGAACAGACCCTAGACGCAACAGAAAACAGACAAACAGAATATAATTTTAGCTTATTTATTTTACATCTTGTGCTTTAAGTACTTAACGCTTTCAATAACATTTTACATGCGAGCTGAAATCAGTCATAAATTTTACTTACGTAACAATCTGAACTAATGAAAAAATCTTCCACACTATGGTCCAAGCCTTGTCGTGGCGGTGGGGCTCAGTAGCCTAGGGTGAACCCTGGCAAAGTCAATTAAACCGAGAGGGATGATCTTTGCACCCCTCTTATAAGAAGAGGGGGCTAAAGAGCGGGTGGAGGATAACTCTTTGTAACCGTCTTATAAGAAGAGGGAACAAAAGAGCAACAACAGGAGGCGCTTTTGCGCATGGGACAAAAAGCGAAGATGCGAACTTCACCCCATTGCACTGTCCCAAAGTTAGTGGGGTCGTCCTATAGTGCGGAACAACCCCATCTGTGGAGGTGGAGTCGCTCCCTTGGGGGACTGACTAACCGACGAGGTGCCCAGATAATTTGTTTCCTCGAAGCACAGCACCAAAGGCGGCACTGATGGCACTCGCGGTGGTTTCTGTGGGTATTCAGCACTATAATGTGCCGCGAGCCCCACACACCACCGGACCCCACCCAGGGCCTGTGAAGGCGCGTAAATGCGTTTCTCCGCGTAAAAATCCCGTAGCCCGCCCGTGTTATATATAGAGTAGGTGTACTCTTAATTCTTCGTTGCACAATATATATTCGATTACTGTTGCATGTAACATACCCACAACAGCTAATCTAGATACTAGAATATATCTTAAATAGTAGCTATCAACACAAAAGATCAATCTGTATAACCATAATTGTCTGACAAATCTCATGAACACAAGACGAAACAGTTACCAATTGTTAATATCATCTCATTCTTTTTCGTATCGCTTTTTCCTTCACGATTGACTCTGCTTTGGAGCACAATGCTAAATTAGAAGCGCGGGAATGTTCTATCTCGTCGAGTTGAATTGAATATACCGAATTGATTCTATCGATCCCGTTTAAATTCTCTTTCAAAGAATTCAATTAGGCGCATGTTTCGTTGCTTGTGTCATACCTACTCTGTTTGGAGACATTTGAATTTGAAAGTATGCGAAGCGACCATTATAAGCATCCTTCGGAAGAATGTTTAGACTAGTTATTTATAAGCCTTTGGGGCGTGTTATTTGCAAGCTCTATGGTCGTTATGAATAGGATTGTGTATTTTCTATTTCAAGCTATTCTAAACAATGGACATTTACTGACTTAATAAAAATCTTTAGTAAAGATCAAAATGTACAATCAGGTGAAATCGACTACTAGGCTCATACGCCTCTTTTACCTTTTGTAATGGAATCTTGGCACCAAGCATTCAACAACTAGAATAAGTAAATTTTACTGTCTTGTACTGATGTAGATAATATCACTTTAGTGAATTTAGTGTTAAGTAACTTACGTGAATTTAAATCTTTTATTGTAAAAATATTTTAGTCACATGTAAAGCAATGGCCACGAACAACAATAATAATCCTTTAAAGGTGGTAGACGACCTAGTGATATGGAGAAACTTGGAGAGACTAACTTTATGCTAGTACGCTGGTCGGGAACGCTATGCTGTTATAAAATAATCTTAGTTCCGCTCACAGTTACAAGGTATATTACGTTTCTAATCTACGCTAAGTATAGTAATTCGTAACCGAAACAAAATCAAATTATTTGGGACGGATATTATGCTGATACGTATGATTTCGTCCAACCGAAATTGATAATTCAATAACAGTTATATTAAATTGAATATCATCAAACCGCCAATAGTCATGAAGCCCATACAACTGACAATGATGTGTGCGATCACTTTTACTGTTATCCAATTTAGAGCGAGTGTTGGTTTCCGCTTTTACACGGTTTGTGGCGGCGCGAATCATTGTTATTATCCAAGACCGTGTCATTGAGTACCTGAGCCTGGACGTGTGGCAGAGTGACACACATACCAGCGACCTTTGCCGATCGCCGATTTCCCCGATGTCAATCGATTAGCGGATCTTCACGTCAATCGGATTTTATCTAAGACATTTGGGTTAGACGCGTCGTGATCATAGATACATTTGTGATATCAAGAGAAAGACAAGTCATGTTTTTGACCGAAAGCATTTCTACGAGCTTGTTGTATTACGAATACTTCGTCAAACTTCGAACAGGAGGAATGTGTGCGACATGCCAACGATCATTTTCAACGAGCTAATTTTGAACCACGTTCGTAGGAGCTATCTTAGTTGACTAAACGTACTCCCAGGTCTCGCAGCGTATGTTATAGCAACAACTCTTATTTTCAAGAATTTTCAAATACTACTACGGGTACAGATAAGGCGCACATACTTAATCGTTGGTACTCTTACGCGACGGCTTTTTTTTCGTTTTGCGGGAATATTCATTCACGCACGACCGGTGGCACGATCTTCGGTGAGATCCGATGGGGGACTTGTGGAAGAACTTAATACCCACCAAAACTCCGCGGGTGCCATCGGCAGTCTATACCTTGGTGCCCACATTCGACAACAAAGCACCTCGACGGCCAGTCCTTCGTAAGGGACCAGGCTCCTCCAAAATAGGGGGCCGTAGTTCAGACCCCTCTTTTAAATCCTACGCGATATAAATAAAGTACCTGAAGGCTGCTGCCTGGCAGTCGTTCTCTTCTCGACACCAGCCCTGGCATTCGTAGAGTGACAGATTGCGCACCGTGTAATATGCTGTGCCAGAGAAGTCAACATCTGTGAGCTTCTCGAACGCGATCCGACCTGAAAATAAAATTATACGTTTGTAACATGAATATACATATAACTGCTACAATATGTAATGTAAATAATGATTTTAGAGAAGAGAGGAAGCGAGATAAATTTGTAAGGATCGTGACGTAACATGGATTTATACACCTCACACGTTCTGTCGTGAACATCTATGAGTGTGTGTGTGTATATATCAATATCATCATTATCAGCCCTTATCGGTCCACTGCTGGACGCAGGCCTCTTTCAATGAACGCCAAGACGACCGATCTCCTGCTACTCGCATCCATCCCGGACCGGCTACTGCACGGAGATCGTCTTCCCACCTGGTGAAAGGTCGACCAACACTTCGTTCGCCTAAACGCGGCCTCCAATCCAGATCCTTACTGGCCCATCTTCCATCTGTTCTTCTGAGTGTTTGACCAGCCCAATGCCACTTCAGCTTCTTCACTTCAATATTTTCGTGTGCACATTTTATAGCATAAGAAGCAAGCGAGTTACAGCAAGTAATCACGAACACCCAGAGACATCCGCAGTAACATAGGTGCTCAGATGCGTAGCTGGCCTTTTAGTGATAAGTACCTACCTTGAAGATACCTAAGTCGTGAGAGTCGAAGGGGGTAGCTGATTCTATAAAGAAATAGTGTGCGGCAAAAGTGGTGGACTTCGAAATAGTGCAGGTGAAATTTTAAAGTTTGACGCGAAGAATTAAAAGTCCGAACATTCCCTCGGTACACTCCCCGTGATAAATGCGGTAGAAGGTGTACACCGAACTGAAACCTCTACTTAATGCAAGGGTATCAAGCTGGTTTTGGTTGCAGCGGATGAGCCGATGTAAAGTAACTCATTGATATGTGTAATAATATTCTTAACCATATTCACCTCAATGAGTTATCATAATATACTGTTATAATTATAATATACGATAAAGTAAAAATCACAAAGGGAACTCGTTTGTGATTTTACGATATAAAAGTCTTCGGGTACGTGAAGAATGACGTGTGCAAGTATCGACTTTAAGTGCTTCAATGGCACTTTAGACGAAATCACGGAAACCATCAGTTGGTTAACCTAAATTCAGTCAAAAAGAAAAACAAGTGTTCTAATCAAAATAAAAGTATTTGTGGACATTGACCGAGACCGTAAGTCAAAATAGGCTAAAAACATAAGATACAAAATTTATTAAATTCTAAGCGATTCTATAGCGCTGTAGGTGTAGGTTTTACCTATTATTTTACAGCCACTTACGTCCTATTTAAATAACCGCTATTTGCGAAAGTTGGCATCAGTATGGGAATACTAAAAAACAGGAATTTCACAATGTCACTCAGCAATGGTCAAGACATAGACCGAGGGCGTGAGTTAAATAGGTTAAAAACATAAGATACAAAATTTACTCGACTCTAAAAGCCGTAGGTGTAGGTCCTACCGACTATTTAACGATCCACTTATGTTCTATTTAAATAACCGCTATTTACGGAAGTTGACATCGGTATGGGAACGCCGAAGTACCGATACAAGTGCTCAGACTAGACACACACTTTACAACGGAGATCGCAAATAGCTTTAGACGGTCATGTTCCCATGTATTGTGTAAGTAACACATAGCTCATTCTCAAAGGTAGAACCTCTTAGTTTTTCCTATCGTCAACGCTCTTGTAATCCACGGATTTTTATGTTTGAAGCCATCGATTTATGAAGTTTCATTAAGCTTGCCCTTTCTTAAATAGTGGCAGAATAAATTAAACAGAGTCAGGTAAGGACAATATAAGATTTCCATGGCAAGGTGGTACCGAAACCCATGAACATGAGCATAATTACGATGCCGATGCTTTGCCCTCCTTTTCGCCTCCCCTAATGGGCCACGGGCTACTCATTAACCGCATGAAACGCGACACTGAAGATGTCACTTTACTGACATCTTCAGTGTCGCGTTACTGAAGTGAGCGTGAGGTACGTCTCCGGTCGTTCCGGCCCAATTCGGCTGCAATGCAGCACGGCACTACCTGTTACTAAAATCTATGATACATTAGACTATACTTAGGACAGAACAGGTAACTTACTTAAAACGAATGAAGCCTGAAGGAGCAGTAACGCCAGTCGTGCCCAGTCGAACACGTTGCCCCTCATAATGCCGCTTCCACCTGCAAAAGTAAAGAACATAAAGTGAACTGCGTATTTATATAAAGCAATAGAACCTAGTAACTGACTCTCAGAAAATCTTTCATTTAAGACTATATAAATAAGTGGCAAATGTCCTACTAAGAAAAATCTTTTCTTAGTAGGACATTTGCCACGGACGGCAGTTAAAGGTGGTCTTGCATTATCGTTTGTCTCTCTTGATGCCCGTTTGTTCCCTTAACTTTAAAAAAAGTAGTATGATCTCGCCACTTACAAACCTTTTAGTGTCGAATTTCTGAACACCGTCCATGCCTACATCTAATAGCGGCATCTACCATTTCTTGTGAATACTAATTATCGACACCAACATTACTCGTAATCGATTTTTATTAATTTATCATTTCGCACAGTGGTGTCGCTTTCACTCGACACTTTTTATAAAATAAATTTACCATCTATAAAACGTGAAAGTAAGCCAATTGTTGTACGCTCGAGCCGAGAACAGCTCAAATAATTCTTATGCATGTTTAATGAATTGTACAGCTTTCGATCGGAGCACCGTTCTGGTTGAATCAACATTGTACAAATGTTCAAATTAAGCACATTTATCGAAAGTGTATCGGTTGATGCATGCAAAAAATTGTTGAGTGATACTCATGTGTATATGCAGTATATTACCTACCGCAACGATTTTGTGCTGTGCTTTAATAGCTACATCGCCGTGAGTTTTACCCACGATTAAAAATAATCTTCGTGATAATATAGGTGTCATCATAACTTCACTTGATTTATTACATTTTGTGCTTTTTGCGACTAAAAATCGAGTAAAAAAAGTACAAAATACTATCCACATTTACAATGTACATAATTTGTGATTGATATTTTTCCTACAGAAAAAAGTGGTAAAAAGATACATGAATGTGATAATGATTTAGACAACTACCGACGCCCATGAATACCCGCATAATTACTATGTTAAAGGTTTGCCCTTCCTTCCTCTGCCTCCTATGGACCACCGGCTACTCACAATCCGTAAGAAACGCCGTACCACTTTTCGGTGGTACTTTCGAGCGAGAGGTACCTCCCCGGTGATGTTGGCCCAATTCCGCTGCAATACAGAATTTCACTACCTCTTACAGAAACCACATTTCCTTGTCCTCTCTAGAACCGAAGGTCACAAATGCGACAGCCAACAGCACAGCTATCACTTTAAGATATCACGCGAGCTAGAGGTCGTGCTCTCAGATCGTGCTGGTCCAAAGTGTGTGCGTCATTAATTGTCAGTACGCCAATATTTCAGGTTTCTATGTCACTCACTTTTGTTATAAATGTCTGAGGTCCCTACATCAAACATGTCATTTAGTCTTACAGTTGGCAAACGCATTTAAAAGTTAAATATCTCTGTGGTATATGAACGAAACTCAGAGGCATATCCAAAACAAAACAAGACGTTGAACCTCAATTAGCGCAGCTCCAAAGTAAACATGGATACAAATAATATAAAGAAGGCATTCCACAAACCGTGAAAAAATTACGGCATAATTTCTAAGTGAAATGAGTGATTATAACAAACGGTTACAAAACCGTTAACGCCGCGAACTAGGGCGTGTTAAAGTGATCCATGCTTAAATCTCAATTAAGGCGACGTGCTTCGCATATGTCACATAATGATTGCAACAGTTATATCACGTCTGCGGCCCACAACGTGGGTGCATCCACCGTCGCGGGCATCGTGAGCTCAAATTGCCCAATTTAACGGTGAATCCGATCCAACGATTTAGGCCCTGTTTCCTAAGTTTCCGATCGTAATGTTGAGTTTTTCTAAAAAAAGAATACCTTTTCTTTGTAGTACATTCGTAACGGTATTAGATTTTTTACTTAATGACACGACACAATTTATTTGCTAAAAGATGGATTTCATCGTTGAACAAAAATGAAGCTCATACATGATATATCATTAACCTAACGGATCTCTTATTTCTTAGATTTATTAAGATTAAGATTAAGACAGGTAAACTTTAGCAAAACATATTTGATATGATATTTTCACAATTTTCCACTAAAGACTAACATTTCAGTCTCTGTTCATAACTAAATATGTATTATGATAACCAGTCGTAAGAGTAGCGGAATTAGTTACCGCCAAAAATTTGGCGGAGTTTATGTTCATATCCATTTTCACGTCAAACGTGAAAACGGTACAGCCCATAGATATCAGACTGACATAAGAAAATGTAAACTGTATGGAACTGGCGTTAACGTTCTGATATAACCCTTATTCTCTCTCACACTTCACAAATCGTACAAGCTCATGATTTCTTTTTATTATATATATTCAATGAAGTGTCATATGCGAAACCTGGTTTCGCCGGTCTTCTAATTCTTAAGCGTTTAGCAAAAGTAACTCTTCATTATCATTTCTATACTTAATTCCAAAGACTATTATAATAAATTGTAATCACAAACTATCAACGTCTCAAATTTAAGCTTTAGAAAAGTAAAGAAATAGAGGCTTTCATAAGCCAGCCGGTGTAATGTGCCTGCCACATACTTCTCGTATCTTTCACACAAGATGTACGAGGACGCGTACGGCCTTGAACTTGGCCCAAATTTAAAACGCGTTAATAAACAGCTCATCGTCATCCGTAAGCTATTCCCAATGGAAGGATATAAAAGAATCAATTGACCTTACATCAAAAAGCTTTTCCAATTATGGAGCGTGACCGTCAGAGTTGGGTACCGCGGAACAATACGTAGTTTGGAAGTGCTACCGAGTTCAGTGGGTCATTGAACTTCATTCACAATCGTTCTGTACTTCGAGATGATATTATTCCTTAAATAAATTGATTTTCTTTTAATAGTTTTTTTTTTATCGAAGACAGATATAGATTGTGTTTAATCGAAATAGTTTTGATCTAGGTTATCATTACCCCATGGATTGTTTGGGGCAGTGCTATTGCTATTGTTAATTATTGTTTGCACTTCAAAAAAGTATAACCGGGAATTTCGCTACTAAGGCGGTCAGATTTCTATGCTGACGGAAGCGTCCAGAGCAGCTTCATCGGCTACTATACTATAAGACATATCGGACTACAGTCTTGGCGAGATCGTGGCCGATAGGGGGACAGCCTCCTTTCCCGTAGATGGAAAGGATGCATCCCGATATTTATTTAAGATTAGCTAAAGTATCTACGAGTATTTATTGTCTTGGCCGAAGATCCATAATCCGAAGGCCCTCGCCAACCCTCCCCTCACTAACGAGAGGCTGCTCACGCGCGGCAGGCGGTGATTGTCAAGCACACACGTGAGTTCTATAAAGAGGCCGCCTAGACGAAAGCATGATTGCTGATTAGCCTTACACTTGATGCGTTCTTCGATTTCTATCATGAGTAAATAATTTTACTAATATCATAAATGTGAAACTATAAACATGTCAGGATATATCATACAGAATGGATTTTGTTGTAACTTGGTTATATTGTAGCTTATACACCAGAAAATCTCTATAGCTTTATAGATATGTTAACTTTTTAACTTGTTTAGTATGTCGTTACGTAGTACACGCGGTCGAAGTCCCAGGCAACAGATATATATCTAAACATTTATAAACTCATCAATCTTATACAATTACATACATGCATTTCAAATAAATCTAAGCACATAATGGCTTAGCGGCGTGTCATTTTCCACTGTATTGTAAATACAGATTTGATAACTCCCTCACTTAACGAGCGTTTCTATATATCTGGATCGCCAGACATCATATTGCTGACATATATATGCTATACATTAAGCTTAGATAGATAACAAATAATTCTGTTGTTAAATCGAAAATATAATATATCAAGGATATATTATATTTTCTCCCATGTCCCAGAGCTCGTAGATGTCTAAAAATTCTCAATAGGGGCCGAGCGGCAAAACTGGAGACTATCGCACAAACTATTTCCATTCGGTAGAAATCTATAGAGAACGTGATTGGTATCTCGGGAAACGAAACCTGCACGAAACTCGACAGCATAGCTGTACCGGCGGTTTCCGGTTGTGGCTTGCGGCATGGCGCTACCGCTTACTGTATAGGAATTAAGTTAATAAGATGTAGGTTTGTACACAATGGGTCGGACTCGACCGCGGTAACGGTGCTCGCCACGCGAGACAATGTGTGCGAGACAGGTTGATCGCCTGACCCAAATATTATCCAAGTGGGACACACCAATTTGAATACGAATCATTTTTAATCACCAATTTCATCAACTGTCGTGATCGTAGACACAATAATATATAGTTACTTTCATGATTTTGCAATATGCGTTTAAAATAATAATTTTTATAGGTATTTTAGTAAATATTTTGTTCCATGTTATAATGTGATGATTATTAGATATTTAAAATTGAAACGTTGGTAGGTAAAACAAATTTTTAAGTAACAACTTTGTGGAGTCGTGATTACTATTACCTGTGTAATTATAAGCGTGTATGTGTGAATGTGTGTATGTTCGTGTGTGTAATAAAAATACCAAGTCGTAATTTTATTTAGAAGAAAGCTCTTTTATCTGATTGAATAAGAAATATGCATAAATGATGAAACAACAATATGCAAAACAAAAAAAAAACGCGATGCAGAGGCAGATGCATTCAGCAATGTTGTAAGTATTGTCATAACATAAGTTAGTATCAGGGAATTGTGCAAAAAAAGGAACATACATTAGCCAGTACAATAGAACAAAAACGTCTAGGCGCAGAAAACAAAAGAAAACGCATCCCGCACGCCGCTTAAAATATGTGACACTCATTGTATAAGATTTTATGCAAGCGAGAAATTCACTCCTTTATTTGGGTAAGATAGCATGACTTGAACATTCTAGAGGTTCAAATTCAGTATTTGTTTTATTCAACAGCCCCGGGTTCGCATGTTTATCTTGGGGTCTGGAATGCAAAGCCTGTTGCCTGTGTCTTGTCTCTGTCGGCCCACAACACGCCACACTAAGCGACAGCGCAATTGCATTTTATAAATACAGTGCACTGTTGCTTACTAATTGTTTTGTAGCGGTAAACTTTGCTCTTATTCAACTCTATCAGATATATAAATTCAGGAATGCTTGGATAGACTCCCTTTGCAAGTGCTGAGGCGGAGACATTTCGTGGTTCTCCGCTTTATATAATTTTAAAACGTTTTAGAACATTTTATGTATATCCTATTTTAGTCACTGATAATGTAGGATTGTAATAGTGAAAGAATTTGTTCAATCGACCCAGTGGTTTTGGAGCCTATACAATGCAAATAAATAAACAAGCAGCAAAAGTTGCTACAATTTGCATTTTTTGACGACCGGCTGAGAACATCGCCACGTTACCAATTGTCTCAGGCGATGTGTAGTCCACGTGTTACGATAAAGGTTTCGGGTTCGA
>JAFELO010001500.1:482568-571870 GCA_017140195.1 Eumaeus atala
GGGGGGGGGGGGTGATAGGGGGGCAACGCGTCTGCGCAACAATCATGCGAATGTCCGTGGGCGTCGGTGGTCGTTTGCCCCTTTATGATATAAAAAAAATTTTTTTACTCAGTTGCGGATTTTAATAACTAAAAATACTTACCATTAAGTAACCGCGGCCAATTTTTTACTTCTTTTAGTGAAAATATTCTTCCCAATGCTGTGTTGATCCGATCAATTTTATACGTGTCACTTGAGCAACTATTACGAGATCATATGGAAAGAAAAAAGTTGAAAGACAATACAGGGCTATACTAATAAGCCCTTGTGGACGTTAATATTTAAGGTTCACTAGTATCTACCCTCTTACTTGTACCACCGTTTGCAGTCCGTGCTGGGAATCTTTTAAAGGAATATCTAGCTGTCACAGGCGAGTATTACATGACGTAAATAAAACAATACAACTTATCGCAGAAAGTGTATTGCAAGTCTCCATTACCCGCCTCGTTTTGCAACACATAATCTATTTTGCCTTCAGACTTACCAAGACACCTGTCTCACATATCATATTATTTTAGTATTGAGATTTTTCATTTTGTTAACAACCGGGCCTGTGTTCCCAAGCGAATTATAAATGTTTAAAAGTCGAATCATGAAATTTGGATATTTTATATTATCCTGCCTCGGATTAACACTATGACTATGTAAGAGCCGACCCATTATCATCAGAAGCAGCAGCAGTGGTAGGAATCGGCGGTCTTGGCGTTCATTAATAAACAGATCTGTGTCAGTCGGATGGTCAACAAATGCTATGACAATAAGTGTTCTTAGATAATTGAGAACTGCCATAGCTCTAGCTCTTACAGCGTTAAATTTATTTGATATTTGATGAAAATCGCTCACGTTACGTTTACTAGGTACTTAACGTTTCTCGAGTTTCAACTATTTAAACTAAACATAAAGATAAGTAAAATAAAAAGAAACAATAAAAAAATGAAGTGAAAGGTTAGAAATGTCTATCTTATCTATCTTCATTATATGACTTGCTTCAAGGAGAACCCGTTTGAAACAACTTTATCTGTGATAATTTTCCCCTCACTAGTCGCTACTGTGCTTACGCCAGAGGCGTGCACGTTGGACAAGAAGCACAGACAAGGTTCGTGTCAAGGTACTTTATAAAACATTTTTCCCCTAAGTTATTTTTTCTTAGTATACAAACGAGCAATAGGGGGCTTTTTACGACTACCGACGCCCATGAACATCAGCATAATTACTATGCCGATGTGTTGCCGTCATTCTCATCGCCGTCAATGGGTCACCGGCCACTCACAAACTGCATGAAATGCGACAGCAAAGACCTCCCCGCTCGTGACGGACCATGCAGCATGGCACTACCTCTTATTAAAAAATGGTTGATGTAGTGAATGTTTATCATTATTATTATTATTTACAGTACAAATATTACTTACTGCAAATGTGCATTAAAAATGGTCGATGTAGTGAATGTTTATCATTATTATTATTATTTACAGTACAAATATTACTTACTGCAAATGTGCATTAATAGTGAAATAATCTTTTAGATTAGTTTCATTGCAAATGAGTGTATAAAAATCATCATCATCTTTTGCTGTTAAAGACATATCAGCACACTGAATGTAGGACGGTCCCGAGGAGCCGTCCGCTGCTGGCTAAAGGCTTCAGTTAGAGAGAGCATAGCTCATGGTCCCGGGCCACGTGTATCTAGTGGCTACCCGCAACCTTAAACAAATTGTAAGTCCATCAGGTAACAATTGATTATGTTTAGAATAACAGTTAAGAATGTGTAGCAACACATTCTCTAGGCTACGCCTATTTCAACGCTTAGGACTTTTGGTTGGTGATAAATAATTCTATTATAAAATGATATAGTATCACTAGCTAAGCTGGCAATCGTTGTTTTGCCGGGTTGGTAAACAACCCTTATGACTTAGGGGTATGAAAAATAGATAGAGTGGCAGATTCTCTGACCTAATGGATATGCACATAAAATTTGGTAAAAATTGGTAAAGCCATTACGGAGGAGTGAGGTCATTAACATTGTGACATGATAATTTTGTATATAAGATTTATGACATGATAGCAGTTTAAGACAAATAAAATATTTTAACTTTTGACACTTGATTAATAGAGAATTAGAAACAGAAAGTGTTGGACATATTTTAGATGTTTCTATTGCTTGTGGGGATCCACTTCAGCCATGTGTCGTGAACATCTATGTAAATGTATCTAAACGTGTTTACTTGCAACTCGTATACACACGTGTGCTGCAGACGAACTAGTAACGAGACGATATAGGAATAAGTACCGAGTTCCTGTTTATATCTTAAAAAACTGGGGATCGAATATGTATATAAAAACCCGCTATAAACATGTCCATAATCGTCATAACCTGCTATGAACTAAACCTGCGTTTGTATTATTATCATAATAAACAATTCAAGTTCAAAAGGGTCATCACTCATAATAACTTTCTTTGTTTCTAATGCTGTTTTGATTACAACTTTCACTTATGTTATAGCAATTTGAGTCGATTATTTTATAACAATAGATTACAAGTGCAAACTCAATAATAATAAATCATACAGATACATAATCAATGGAAGCCGAATCCCGCCCACGTAGACGGCCATTTAAGCAAAGCCTTTGATAAATCGTTCAATGTACGAATTCGTGATAGGTTTTTGAACAATGGGAGGCCAAATCACGTTGGTTGTGTATAAAACGACAACCTTATTCTGAAACGGCAAAATGCGATCGACAGCACAAAAAGGACCACAGGTCAAAGTTCAGGAACGTCCTACGGACTAGGCATTGTTTCAATGGTAAAATTTATTGTGTACCATAGTCATTTCTTTATTTTATTGGCGTTTGGCATTGATAGCGATGCAATAATAAAGACATTAGCTAAATCAGAATAACACACTTCAATAAACACGTATACAAGACGAACAGATATGGGCATAATGTAGCGAGTATTATCTATACTTCTATATCAATAATATAAAACAGAAGATTTTGTTCGTTTGTTTGTTTGAACGCGCTAATCTCAAGAACTATTGGCCCAAATTGAAAAATTATTTCCATTTATCGAGAACGAGAGATATGAAAGTCCATTTATCGAGGAAGGCTACATAACGCGCTTGGACTAATAGGACCGGAATTACAGGTGAAACTGCGGGGTGATGCTAGTGACAGATAATGCTACATTCCTATCTATGGTACATGGGCTTATTCCATTCTACTTTGATGTTTTTCAAGTAGGTATTGATCCACAGCGGAATATATCGCCATTGGTGATGCGATACAGACAGACACGCTTCATATTAGCATGACAATTACCATCCTGTCGTAAATCACACACATGTATAAGCCTCTTACAATAAACGCTAAGATAGCAGGACATCAGCCATCTTAGCATCTATCGCAGTTCCTCAGATAGGATAGTGTAAGATACAAGATACATGTTAATAATGTTGTAAGTTTTATATCGAAATTCCAAAGAGAAAAAACTATCCAGTGCAATTCATATTCATACATACAGCAGGAGGAGGGAAGAACGACAATGTGCCTACGTGACAGTTCTGTAGATGTCTGTTATATAAAAAAATGCTACGACAAATAGAGTACACCTACCGTTTGAAAATTATAAAGTTTTATTTGTTTTCTTTTGTTCTTAACAGCTTTCTGAAACAATTGAAAAATAATCTTATTATATACAAATTATGAAACAAAGTCTCCACAACTATCTGCCTGTATGTAATGTTATGTTTTCTCAAAGTTTGCTGCACTAGTTTCCATGCGGTTTTCACTCGTGGATAGAGCGGTTCCCGATGAAGTTTGTACTGTAGAATGAATTCACAGGCAAAGCCGAGACGGATCGTGTGTATATTATAAAAAAGTATATATCTTTTTAATAAGAGGTAATACAATGTTGTATCGCAACCTCCCGCTTAAAAGGTGGCAGCAATGCTGTAGCGTTTGGTGCGTTTCCAATAGCCCATTGGGGAGCAAGGAATGAAAGAGGGTAACATGGGCACATATAAATTATGTGGATGTTTGTGAGCGCCAATAGTCATGCCGTAACTCTTGCTAATTGTTCGCCCCCCTTACGTTCTATTGAATAAACTGCAAGTAACGTTTAAATTTCTACACACTTTTTTGTTTCCTTATAGTGGCCAAACAAACAATCGAAGCCTTTTGACAAGTACCGCCGCTCATAGATATCCGCATTATTGTCGTGTGAATGTGTTGCCCTCCAGACCTACTCCCGTCCAATAGACTAATCTTTTATCATTATTATCAATATTGTACCACTGCTGAAGGCACACTGCGCTTTTTTTTTGCAATAAGAAAACTCGTCTACATCTGGCTGTGTGTCGCTGACGCCAGCCGCTAACTTGTTTCAGCAAACATACACAACTTGTATCCCGTCCAGCACACACACGACATTTCTCCTAACATCTATCAACTTTTCTCTTTTTAATTATTTAAAAGTGATGGAAACTAAAAAAGTATAAGAAATTTTTCAATCATATTTCAATATTTACTACATATTGTCAAGTAAATTTTTTTAACACTTGACTAACCACTGACTTGGGGAGTAAGCTATTAAAATCGTAACGAGAGTCACAAAAACTCGAAGCCAACGAAAGATGAAATGGCGATATAATATAGTAAATATAGAAAGAGACAGTTGCTTTTAGTATATTACTGGAGGTACAAGAGAGCACACATTTTCTTTCTCTCTATCTCTTTCATAGGCAGTTGCATTTCGTACAACTACAGAAGTGTTACTTCAGTCGTGTGGTTTAAAAGTTTTACGTAGACGTAACACGTATTTTTGTTTTACAGCCAGTCCTCCATAATGATTCATTAGCCCTAAATTATAAAGCCTTTAATGAGCTACAAGGCGAGGCTTGCAGGTTTTTAAATCGATGTTGGCCCACCGCTGCCTCACCTGTCGCCAGGAACACAGCCGAAACTGTGATTTTTTGCTAGTATCACGAAGCCCGAGGGAAAGGCCCGGTTTGTGAGCAGGTGATCCATTGGGGCGATCGAATGTAGGAGAGCTACGCATGTACACATGCGAATACTAATGCTATAAAAACTGACGAGTTCGACAGTGGTACGATTAACACTAATTGTGTGGGTTTTTTATAATTAACTTTACTTTTTACGACTACCGATGCCCATGAACATCCACGTAATTACTATGCCCATGAGTTGCCCTCCTTCCTTCCCCTTCCCATTGGGCCACAGATACTCACAAACAGCACGACAGGAGACACTGAAGATGTCACTTTACGGCGGTATTATGTGAGCGAGAGGTACCTCCACGGTCGTGCCGGTGCCAATTCCTTTGCACAACAGGATGGAGTATCATGTACAATGCATGGCACTACCTCTTATGCAGCATGGCACTACCCCTTCCAAAACAACTTCCTTGGTAAAACAAAGAACTTTAGCGAAGCGCGGATTGTTGATATTTCAAAGGCAGGCGTAGCCGTTTCTGCTGCAGCACATGAGTACACCTCTATTAACACGCACATATTAGTCGGTTCAACTATTTTTATGGCTTTCGCGTATTGCACGTCGTTATTAAAAGGGTTTTAAACTTGAAAGTTGGAGATGTCATAAACGTGTCTTTACGATGTACATTTCACTCTCTCAGTGTTATGACTCTATTTTAGTAAGTAGTGAGGATTACATGTACCTCGAAACCCTTCGAGACAACAATGGAGTTTGAAGATACGTCTCATTTAGGATATATAGATGAGAGAAAGACAAGTAGTAACGGATCCAGCCAAGTTTTAATAAAAAAGAACTGTAATATATAAACTTCTTTTGAAATGAAAATATTTTACTAAAAAAATGATTCTTATGAATATCTCATTGAACGTCAAAATTCTGTCACCTGTGCAACGCTGTTTCAGACCTGCGAAGAATCATTTTGTCCTATTGGAGGGAAGGGGGAACTGAAGGCAAGGCATCTGATTGACAGTAATGTGGATTCGTCAAAAGGCTTAAATTACTCGTTTGTCCCCGTACTACTGTAAAAAAACCCGACTAATCAAAATCTGCGGGACACTTCTACTTCACCGGATACACAGATTTGAATCCATAAGGGGTTTCGACAGTCAAAACAAAACAATGATTAAAGGAACGGTTCAGCCATTTGTAAACCATGATAAAGTAGGCCAGTGAAAATTTTAATAAAAAAAAAAGTGAAAATTCATTTGATAGACACATTCATCCTTTATAGCGTAAAAAGTGCATAATTACTATTTATTATTCAAATATAGAACATATCTAATCAATGTTAACCTTCTTTGATCTTTAATTTCTTATTTTTTGCTTTAACAACATTTTCATTATTAATTATCCTCTATCGTTCATGGGCAGTAAGCAATATGTTGGCTAACTTCAGCTTTAGGCTAGTAGGTTTAGTCAACATAATTGAACTTATCTGTTCCATGTTGTATTGGAAATACTTAAGTGTTCCCGGTTTGCTCCCTATTTATCTGCTGATCGCTAGACAATATGGTGCAAGGGGGGTGCGGGGTGGGGAGTCTATGTGCATGACCGCGCCGGGCTCAATGACCTTGCGCACATTCCGCGCTTCCGAAGGTTCCCGCGGCTCTCCCGGTATCATAAAACTTTGTTACACAATTTATTTACATGCACTTTATTTTTTTTATAATCGAATTAAGTGTTAGGGGCACACGTTGTGAGAGCTATTTGAATACGCGTCCGCTAAGCTCAAGCGGTGCGAATCAATTTGATTTCTTTTTAACAGAAGGCAACAGAGGGATGTATGGAATGTGTGAGGGTAAGTAGATATCTTCGGGTTTTGGCAGACTTTATTTTTAAATTAAATAAAGTTGATACACTCAGATTAATTGGAATGTTCATGGACAAAGGTTCAAACGCTGCTCAACGCGAGCAATTATTACAATGATCGTACCGCGCTCCGTTATATACTTTTTTAACATCATAGAGGGACAAACGAACAATCAGAGTAACATTCTGACTTTCGCCGCCCATTAACTTCCGCATATGTTGATGTGCCCTCATCGCTTCCCCTCCCTTACTCCCCAATGAGTTATGCCCGGTAAATTATTTCACTTCCCTAACACTGAATATGACTCAGGCATAACTCGAACTTGTAATCACTATCCTATTTAGCTTACTGGCTACTGAAAATAGTGGTATCAACGAAAAAAATAATTAGTTCATTGTGGAGGCATGTTTGTCTTGCGCCTACGTCCTCAATACTCATACGATACATTAATAAAAGCTCTACATATCTTCTAAACCTAGAATTAAAACAGCTATTTCAATTAGATCAAAATTAAAATTTCAATGAAACGGCTAATCATCATAATATGCAAATAGACATTAATTACAATCTCAAACAATTACTACAACACGGCATGTTCCAGATAAAGTCTATTTCTGTTTATATCTGCGATCTCTTTATTCATTGTCTTCTTATACTTTTATTATAAATGTTCACAGCAAACACAATTACCAGGGACTCAAAGAAATATGAAGGTAAAAGAATGATGTTTGTGAACATAGCTGCCAGCGGTAACTGGCGTGGCGAATAGCTTAAATTGTACCTCTCGTAAAGTTATTTGAACTCAGGTGGTGTTTTATTTGTCATTTAATATTATAAAATATGCACTCTGTGTGGATTGAGAGTTAACGACACCACAAAAGTCCCAAAGAGACAGATAGTTTCTTAGTGATTGTACAATACTTAAATAAACAGTGATAAAATTCATTAAAGTATTTCATCATAAACAGACAGTTGTTATAAATAAATGCAATGTCAACCTATGCGAATTGCATGTAGTAAATAAACATGATTAGGATTCGCTTCCACGTCATAATTTCAGGTTCGAAAGAAAAACACGTTAGATGTTTATTAGAATATTCACAATTTGTAAACACACTGATGAAAAGCGACAATATTGTCGGTCTAATTTTGTCCCGTTATTTTTCCGTAGGACTCGAGTAGTGACGAGTCTGAAGGTGTTTTTTTTATGATTTAGAGTGACAGTAGCTAATAAGAGATGGTACTGTAATTTTCTCCTCAACAGTGAGCAATATTGAATGGGTCATTTTATCTCAATTTGTTAAGCTGTTTCCGAGAATGGCGTAAGCGTCATGACGGATTTTTAACGAGATAAAATAATTTTATATTTTTAGCATTGCAATGAGGACTAATCGCGTTGCTTTTCTCCGAGGACAGGAGGCAAACGAGCGCGGTTAGCGACTAACGGTGAACGTAGACGTTCGCAACACAAGGCGGGTGTGCTCTACGACGTGTGTATGACGTGAAGTCCCCTAACATTCGAAGTGTCATTGGCTAACGCTGAACATAGACGTTCGCAACACAAGGCGGGTGTGCTCTACGACGTGTGTATGACGTGAAGTCCCCTAACATTCGAAGTGTCATTGACTAACGCTGAACGTAGACGTTCGCAACACAAGGCGGGTGTGCTCTACGACGTGTGTATGACGTGAAGTCCCCTAACATTCGAAGTGTCATTGACGTCATGGCAGTTCTGACAGTCCTAGTGTTGATCGGGCAAATACTGTTATAATTCTTGTACATAGTCAAATAGCAATAGAACCTATCACACCTGACTCTATGTTACTAAACTATACTCATATTATGATAATAATGATCGTCAGCCCTTTATCATCTACAACTAGACAATTAGCTTCTGATCATTTTTTATCATCAGCCCTCTAACCAATCACAACTGAACAAATACCTTAAGATTAAAGATCAATACATATTATATACATACAAATGTCAGCATCTGTTATAGTATAAGGAACTGGTCTGGATTAACCGCAGGCCAGCGTTAACTATCGCATAAGTGTACTGGCATAAGTTACATACACAAAGATTCAATGCTATAAATCGTTGTGATCATAAATAAACCTAATATTTTTTTAAGGAACTCAAAGTAATATAATTTGAATGTATTTTAAATTATTATGTAAATTTTAGGAAGAGGTATGCTACATTGTAGCGGAATTGGGCTGGCATGACCGGGGAAATACCTCTGGCTCTCTTATTACCGGCATAAAGAGACGATTCCATGTGGTTTGTAAGTTGTAGCCGGTGGCCCATTCGATGCGAGGATGAATGGAGGGTAACACATCGGCATTGTTATTATACGGATGTTCGAGTGTAAGGGCGTCGGTAGTCGCAAAGAGGATCGTATTTCTCGTGTCCGCCCCCCCCCCTATACTATAAGAAAATTGTTTTATTAAATGGTAAGAAATAAACAATACCCGACTGTTCTGGTTAAGAACGGATGCTAAGTGACTCCTGGTGTCGATAAACTTACATGAATAATGCATTGCTCTCTTTGACCCGGTGTTGACCAATATTTTACTTTGTGGACATTTTGGTAACGTTTGAAATAAGTACACGTCTATACTGATGCCGATAACTCTGTCGACTATTATTTAATATTTCCAAAATATACGTATACCTTACTGGCGATCCGCCCCGGCTCGCCCCTTGAATAAATAAGGCCAAATTATACATTAAAACCTTTCTCGAGAATCTTTCTATTGTAGGGTGAATTCCGTTCAGTAGATTATGAAAAAATCGATCACATACAGACAGATTCATTTTGGTGACTTTGCCCGATATATAAGAATAATATGGATCTTAGTCAAGCTATGGACTATTGCTAGATGTTTCTTATACATATTTAGATCCCATCTCACACGAACCGTTACACCTTGTTCTTGATGAGCAACACCAAAAAATAAATATTTCATAATCTACTCCATATTATGCAAACAGACATGAATAATCGTATAAAAAAAATGTGTAAATTCAAACAATTCATGAGAAAGGAAAACTGGGCCATTAACCTCCGTGAGCGTAACCATAGAGCAAGCGAGCTGAGTCAATAGGAAAAATGATCACACGGCCCTGTGTTCGCGAGAAAACCGATTATAGACAGCTAACTGCTGAGCTCGTGTCGCTCCCGTGTATATTAATACATTTAAATGTGTGTCAAATCGCGTACGGTACCGCGGCTGTATGAGTCTCTTATCAGTAACCTGTCGATATTAACAACCAGCGGCCGTTCATTTTGTTGATGCGATTTTTATGAGAGGACAACCTTTTGAGTAAGAGGTAGTGCCATGGCTACATTGCAGTGGAAATGGGCTGGCACGACCGGGGAATTATCTCTCGGACACTCATGTGGTATCACTACAGGCATAAAGTAAAATGACATCCCTGGTGTCGCGTTTCGTGCGGTTTGTAATCAGCCGGTGGCCCATTGAAGAGTTGGGAAGGACTTGACATGACAAGTATGCGGACGTTCATGGGCGTTGGTGAACATAAGAATGCTCTTATTTTTCGATTTCCCCCTGTACTATAAGAACATGTGATAAGAAAATTTATTCTGTATATAGAATATACCTATGGGCCAGCGTGAATGGAATACATCTGTCGATTGGCGTAACTACACCATTGGGGCCCCGTGGCAAATGTAAGGGCCACTCTGTCGGCCACTACTAACTGCATCTCTCTTAGATTATGCTTTTGTGCTTTGTACTAAGTTTATAAGAGAAGACTCCTTCAAAATAATAATAATAATAAGACGTTACATGAACCAAGTGTATGGGCAAATATATACTGGACCAGCAACTTTGTTTGCAGTAAAATTTATTGTATGCATATTTGTTTTAAACCTGCAAAGTAAAAGTTTTCTATGGTAGCATTTAAAGACCCACAGGTACAAATGTAATTTGTTTTGACATTTATGTGAGAGTTGCAAACTTCAAATCGTTTCGCTTAAACGTGCCAGTACTAACACGTACAAGCATAAAGGATTAAAGTACATTCTAATTTCAAAGAAAATATCGTTTTCTCACATTCGTCTCTAAACTCTACATTACTTTGTCGGTGCGTTCACACATACACGCTCAACTCAAAGGACTAGCTTTTTCTTTTTTAATTAACAAATATATCTATGGACTTACGCTACGTGCGTTTCATTTCATTAACTGAGCAACGTGCTAAATGCCGTATAAATTATAAACTTGAGATAGGAATAGAAAAACAATAACTCTACCTCAATCATACCACATCTCTACATTAAAACTATCTGACATAGTTTGCTAACTTGTTTCCCAAACATCAGGACAATGAACGGATAAAGCAGCCGCTAGGAGAGTCGGGGTTTTATACCATCATCTTCCTGTGTTCAGTCCGTATCAGTATTCTTGCTCGGTTTAGTATGTAGAAGCATCTGTCACACCATATTCTAAATTATGGGCGTGCCTAAGATTCTTCAGCAAGAAAAAACAGTTAAATCTAGGCGGGCCTACAATTTAACATATATCGTAAGTATCCTAGCGATCCATTATAACTGCGGTTGTTCTTGTACCGAATCGCGAACATGAAATACTACTTTTTAAGTAAATTTAGTACACTATACGAACAGGTTTCGAACTTCTCAATGATAACAGGATTTTAAAGTTTTTAAAGCAAATGGAATTCACATCTTTATTATCTGTTGTATGGTTATATGAATAATAAGGTTACCGTCACTTTTATAGTCTAATAGGACACGTGATATCCTTTATACAGAACCATATAAACGTCCACCGGTAATTCCATATAAAGTATTTTTTTTAATCTTAAAACCATTTAAGCTATTTTTTGACTAAGGGACACGTAACAGCTTAAATGCTTAAAAGTTATTTTAGGATAATCAAAAATAATTTAAATGATTTTGAGATTATATTCTGAGGCTGTACTTTTGTGAATGTCATTTCTCCACGTAATTATTACTTTTGTTATCGGCCGACTGGTTAGTATCCATATCATTTGTTAGAAATATTCATAGTAGTAACTATAAATAATTTTTAGTGTTTTTTTTTATATTTGACTATAATTTAATTAATAAAAAAAACTACATTCATTTTTTTATTGGGACACGACACACCTTTACATTAATATTCTTATTATATATTCCTATATAAATATTCCTTTATTATATTCCTACAGGTTATATTAAAATCTGTTAAACCGCTGACTGTGGTTCACTATTCCAAATTAAAAAAAATATATTTTAAATCACTCGATCACAATCAAACCTATTTGGCCAGCCATTCGTACGACCTACGCTATTTATTTCCATCTAAATTCAACCACTTATAGGGAATAACGGCAAGTAAATAACGTAAACCGCAAACAGACGTTAATTTTGGTCATAAGCCCACGCTCGTCTATTTTTTGTAAGGCGTGACAATTCCACCACAATACATATTTGTAAATATTGCCACAATGACCCATAAATGATTGTGTTAAATGGTCAGAAGGCTATAGGAAATAAGGTTTGCCTTTTACGACCTGATAAATAGTCATAATGGCTTTTAAGCAATATAAGACCTTAATCTGATCTTGAGCTTTCACGGCTTTTTATTGACAATGGAGTAAACAATAAGGCAATTCGTCAGAAGACTCCCACAAACGTGCGAAACACTAATATATCTTTTTTTAAGGTATAGGGGTAAACGAGAAACTATTTTTTTACTACCACCGACGTTCATAAATATCCACATAATTACTATGCCGATGCTTTTTCTTAAACATCCGACAGAGAACGGCAAAGTAAAAACTAAAGCTAATAATAACATCAGGAACACCCTAATAAGTTATTAAAACGAAAGTCATTATTACCATTTATAATGTTTTTAGTCTATGGTGCAAATCGTTCGAGATTATTTTTTTGTATTCTGATTTCCGATTGAACTGAAAGTGAATACAAATGAAATATTGAGGATTCATAAAAAGCAATTGGGTGCAAATTTCGGTAAAAGTATTTTTCGTACTTTTCGCCATTATGTAGCGGATTGCGCTACTTTCTAAATTAACCAACGGTATTTGTTAAGAGCGACATATTTAAATATGGCAATTACTTTATTTTTATATGCAAATTCAAACTATTGTTTATATTAAATTAAATACCATTCAATTTGCTATTAATTTAGCGCAGGTGATCAAGCTTTCGATTTAGCAACTATTTGACGATGACCGCGGTCATAAGGTTCCATCCAGTTACGTGCGATATAATAAGTGAATATGAAAGATAGTTCTTGTTGTGGTATTAAAATTAAACCTGTCCGTTACTCGATGTATGAAACTTTCTGCGACAACCATAGGTTAGCTAGTAAATTTATCATCGCGTAGCTGCCGGTAGGTTGTAAGATTTTCATTCATTCATTCCTTATCAGCATTAATCGGTCCACTGCTGGACATAGGCCTCTCTCAATGAACACCAAAACGGCCTATCTCCTGCCACTCGCAATCCATCCCGGACCGACCCGGATCGTCTTCCCACCTGGTGAACGGTCGACCAACACTTCGTTTACCAAACCGCAGCCTCCACTCCAGACCCTTACTGGCCCATCTGCCACCTGTTCTTCTGAGTGTGTGACCAGCCCACTTCAGCGCGCCTATTCGTCGCGTGATTTTGTCCCCTCTTCTTATAAGAGATTTGCAAAGAACATCCCCCTCGATTCAATTGGCTTCGCCTGGGTTCACCGCAGACTACTGAGACCCACCGCCATGACAAGGCTTGAATCATGGTGGGGTTATATACATACATTCCTGTGGCAATGTTAATTATAAATGATTACTTAATGAAAACACGGGTAACAACTGGCGTAATTAACGTTTCGTAGATTTATGGCTATTTTATATAAGCCAATGTTATTATTTTCGTACTGTGGAGTTATCTGATCGTCAGCCGGCTTGGCTGCTAGTTCAGTTGGATGTGTAATTGACGTAACTAAAACTGGTTTACTGCATGCATTTCCCGGTCACAGCCGGACGATACTATCACGTTATTGCACGTAGTATTATTTAATACTGACTCTGTTAATTGTCTGGTCTCTATTTGTTATGACAGACAGACATAATGGCCATGTCATGATCACCTTTGAAGGAAAATGTACAATTCTTTGTTGATAACATGGAAAGGTGAAGAAGGTATGGTACCGTTTTGCTCGTTCAGACCGACCGACCGAAGCGAGTAGCAGAAGATCGGTCGTCCGGGCGTTCAATGAAAGAGGCCATACTGATGATGATAATCAGAGGTTGTAGATGTTTTTCTTTCATTAAAAGTCCGAAGTCATTTGGTAAGAATTTAACGGATTTCATCGTAAAATTAACTTAATATAATTATCAAAATTATGCTTTAACGGATAAATAGTGTTCGTCGTAGTTTATTTACCTATCAGGCCTTCCAAGAGAGGCTCAAATTACTAAATAAACTGGTGCTACCAAGTGAAACTAAATTTAGCAGCCATGGAAAACATGTTATATGTAGAGCTGATGACATTACTAAGTAAATCTCATGAAAGTAATTTTATTGCAAAAGTTGACAATTATAGGCTCGTACTGCTCATGTACCTTCAATACTTTGAAAACTTTATTAAACTGCTAGGTTACATCATATATATACAATCATCACATTCCCTACTAGCTATAATATTCCATAAAAAAAAATACTCGTATTTAATCAACACAACGACAGGTGCTATTAATGGCTACAACTTGTCCTTTCGAAAAAATATATATACGACCTTTTATAAATGGCCCTAATCAATGATTCTTTGAATATATTCTATAATTGCATAATTTTGTTAGAACTCTTGTCTATGTTCATAAAAACTAGCTGCTCTAGAACACTAATGAATCTATTGTCTATTGTGAGTGTATAAAATAAGACATTTCTCATAGTTTTAACTATCTAACTTGTTACAGCCAAAAAAATGTGAAATAGTTTTTCTTTTTATTTATTCACTCGATCGTCCCTGAAGGAGTTATATATTTTTGTCTGTCTGTATGTATATTTCTTTACCATGCACAATAAATATAATCCATACTTGCCGATATAATGACAAATCTATTACATGTGATGAGTTTATGACACTGGGTGTTTATCATAGATTTAATCATGTTACGTCATATAATTGAAAAGCTAACAGGTTGCTGCCAGGTAGGTGCTGCTTAACAAAACACCAGCGGTTTTGTCCGCATTAAATTTATATGGAAACATTAATTTGTGTGATAAAAATAAATTATGTTATTCTGGATTATGTATGATCTATATTTTCGACAAACTTATCTAAATCGGTTCAGTAGTTTTTGCATGAAGGAATAATATAATTTTAGTATGTTTCATGTTTATAATGTTAGTCTAGTGAATTTTTACCTCTTTAGTCAAATAGGTTTTTTCTGTGTTAAATACAATTGTGAATGAATACGTACACCCTGGATGTCTAGACAAAAACTCTGAATAAGCCAACCTCATCATATAATCACAGATAAGTAATTTAATGTAGAGCCAGCACAGTACAAATACATTAAATGTCCTGACATCTCAGATGATACTTTGCTGTCATAGCTCGGTCGTGTAGATGCACACAAAAACTATAATAGCACATGATCATAATATGAAGTAATTTAATGTAGAGCCAGGACAGTGGCACACACAAACTGTGCTCTATCACCACCGTTAGTGTTTTTTGCACAGCGGTCACGCTCGGTCGCGCCGTCATCGATTTAACGCCTCTAATTACAAATTAGTGGACACTGGAAATGAAGCGGCGGAAACAACAAAAAAAAAATACGCGAACACCGTTGCAATAATTACATTTATATCCAACGATAACCCATTATTTTAACTCGATGCGAACTTAATAGAAATAGCATACATTTGGTATAATGAAAGTATAAGTTTAATACGTGTAAGCTAAGTATGAGTCAACCACTCACTCACTACGTGATCAACAAATCTTTAAGCACATTTAGACTTAAAATTTTGCACAGTTTGTTTCGCTGTACGCTATGAAGCAGGGACTACTCGCAAATCGCACTGAATTACAATTTAATCAAAGAATTTAACTGAAGTGTAAATTCAGCAAAAGGTGCGAGCACATTCCATCTAGCTCTTCTTCTTCTGTCTAACCTTATCCCGTTACCATACCATGATATCGGGGTAGGCTAACTAATTTAGGAATATGAGAAATCAGTCTCTATACCAAGCTACTACATCTGACAGTTTCCCGGTTTCCCATCAGGGATGATCAGATGAGAAACCAGGCCCAATCCTTGAATAGTAGTAGGTCGGTTCGAATACATAAATCGGGGATTCCTCACGATGATGGTGTAGATCAATTTGAAAATAGTAGTTATATCATAATACATAAATTCCCAAGAGGTGATGGGATTCATAATTTTATGCTCCCACTCAGCCGGATGTACCGCCCTAAGAGGTTTTGTTAGAAACACTTATATAGTATCTACATATATATGATGAGTAGTGAAATTATTAATGGCTCATTATCTAGTAACAACTGCAGTGTATTTAAACAAAATGTATAATTTCAGACATTTCACGCGTTGATGTCGTTTATATGCGATGCTAAAAATTTAAAAGTAGAGACAAACTCTCCTAGAAATAAAATCTTTTTCTATGTTTCTAGCGATGTTCGCACATAGACGACATAAATGGCATGTCTCAAACCAGAAAAAATATTTTCATTAAAATTAGCGTCTTTTTCATAACGGCACATCAAACTCACAAACACGCTAAATCGCTTGCAAGATTGTGCACGGTATTTGTGTCAATATTGGCTGATTTTATTTAGTTTCCGATCACATTCATACATGTCCATATTATTTAAATTTAAAAATTCTAATTTGATACAAACGACTATGGTATAGTATTTTAAAATCCCGTTTGCTACACAACGCAAACCTTAATTTTTGTTGGTGGTACGAGTGACTTGTACGTAATACTGGCTTGTAATAATGGCGTGGCTAATGTGCTGGTTGTCTCTGACCAGGAGCGGGACCGACGTCCTGGTGAGGAGGGGGGTCAGTGACCGACATGCACGCCGCGACTATTATATAACTAGCAACGACACTCCACTTGCGTCTTTATTTTTTTTCTCATTGAATTCAAAACTCTATTCAATCTATCGCTAATTATGTCAAACATTGAAGGTAAAAAAAATATTGTATATATTGTCGTAGCACCAGATTAGTCGCTAAGTTAAGCCATGGCGGTTTAGGCGGCTTTCAAATATCGAAATGCTTTCCAATACATTCATATTGGACTGCACATGAAAATTACAATTTTTTTGTGAATGAGACTATCCTGACCTATCACAAGCAGCAGGATACGTGAGATTATAGCTGCCAACTAACGCCAATATAATGAGAAGTTTATTCCCGACCGAATAAGCCTGATAAGGCAACAATAATGTATGCGATACTACCATATACCAATCCATACATTCTCTTTCACATGCTCAATTACTGCCGCCAAAAACATAACTAACATCATAAATCATTTGCCCATTCTATGTTATCTGTGGGTGATAGAGAATATGCAAGTGGGATATAATTAGATACATGTAAATTAAATGTTGATGTGTAGCAATTAATTTAAATGTATCTGATTATAATATTACAGATGATTATGTTGAAAAAGATTCAGTGCCTATAACATGTTAATATAAATTCCAATGTGAGCGACCGCACATTGTATATCATATTACAAGGAAGAAATGTTCTGAGGTTAAGAAAAAAAAAGTAGCGAGTGAAAAACTACACTCTAAGATCGTATTACCGCTTAATAGATCTACGATCTATTTCCTTATACTGTTTTACTAGTGGAATAGCCCCAACACTACTCTCTTTCGTCCAGAGGTCTGTTGATGCGCTCTATCGTAAGCAATAGCAAGATAGTTGGGATTTACACAGTTCCATAGCAGATCTGAGGAATAACGCACTAGTCGTCATAATGATATAATTAAAAAATCTTATTGGTAATATCTTATCTTATTCCTCAATAAATACATAATTATTTACTACTAATATGGTAGAAGTGTGTACACATCAGACTTAACATAAGCGAAGGATAAGTAGAGCACTTCAATGCTTCTCCAAGCTCACACACGATCTAAATTAAATCAGCTACATATTTAAAGTATCTTTATTTTTGTTCTTTTGCTCATCACGACTAAAAACGCAACTTCAGTTAGATAGTAACCAAAGCAAACAAAATTGCATATATCCTGAACGAAGGATTTATTGTTTTTTTAGAATAAAACACAATATATCCTGCCCCCTTGGCAATGTTACTGACCGGAGTTCTATTATCTGTACAGCATAAAATACGTTTAAATATTCATGTGTAAGAGGACATAAACGTCCACTCATACATCCCCGGGGCTATTATTATTCCACTACAATAATCTCCGTGTAATAAAAAAATTATATCGCCTCTTACATAATGCAGAGGACGTTTAGTGCTCGAGTCATCAACCTCAATATTTCCAATGGATTTTACAACAAACTCTTAAATAAATTGTAGTATTAGGTTAATTGTATTAAATGTTCAAAGTCAAACGCTGATCGCATTTTATGGTGCAGGAAAAACTATTTCGAAAACCAGCAGTTGATTCTTGCACTATGTGTAAAATAATGGCTTATTATTTTTATCGCTTAAGTAATTAATTTTCTACAGATTTTTCTCTACAGAAATGCTTTTTTAGGAACTGAAGGAATCCGGTAAACAAAGGTATCATAAAGGGAAATTAGTTTCTACTTAGAGATATAGTAAAAATATAGAGCAAAATTATACTTTGATACAATATTAGGAAGAGCTAGTACCATGCTGCATAGGAGGATGTAGTGCCTTGAGTAGTGCATGACACTACATCCTCATATGCAGCGGAATAGGGCCGGTACGATCGGGGAGAGGTATCAAACCACACTTCGTGCGGTTTGTTAGTAGCCTGTAACTCATGCCCCATGGGCCACCAACTACTCACACATAAAGGAGGGCAACGCATCGGCATAGAGCTCATATGGATGTTCCTGGGCGTCGGTAGTCGTAAAAAGATTGCTCGTTTGCCTCCTTATCCCATAAAAAAAATATTCTACCCAAAGAAGTACCTTTTTTTTATGAATACGGAATGAATTCACAAAAAATGAGCATGATAAAATTAAAATAAATCCTATTGTCGTCTTTCTTCGGAAGAAACGTTTGAATTTACACGAATGCATTATTAATGCATAATTTTGGATAAACATTAATTAATTATGCAATATCAATGAATTAAAAATTTAACAAAAGACAAACTTTTAGCTTTACTGTAATGGTATGAATAACAAGTTGATAATTGGCTTTAGGTAAATCAGAATTATAGTCTTGCTCTACCTAGCTCTACCTGCCACCAAAGTTATACTTAAGTGTAAGTACACCGGCACCATTCTCAGGCTTCGCCATGCGTCGTTGATTTCCATTGCAACTGAATCGCTGCACTTCTATAATACCTGTCCATATAATTGTTGGTCTATTTGACAAGTATGTTAGAAGTACATTAGAAAGAGTTTCTTTGTAGAAATTAAAGGTGTCACTCGACCATTAGCCATAAGTGACGTCGTAGTTTATATCTCGCATCGTATCTACAACTTATAGTATGCTACCATTAGTGTAGCGAATTTTGAGAACATACCATCATAGAGACTCATTGATTTCCTAAGTTTGCAAGCATTTTTCTCAATACAAGGAAAGTACTTAAGTATTATTTTAATTTGCTAATATTTAAATTTTCACAAATTTGATAAGTAAACTACATCTTTTAGTACACTGGCCAGTGCCTCAATATCATAAAAGGCTTGGCTTTAATCGCTTACTATGACTGTACTCTTGTACACATATTTTTTAGTAAAATTGATTTATTACGACTAAAATGAGAAACTTGAAAAGTGTTTTTGCCGTTTATTTACCACCAGACAACAGCAGTAGACACATTGCAACAAAACAAAAGCATTTCATAACAATTTATTACAAGAAAAAAGCGTGTGAGCCAGCTAAGAATCTTGAGTGTGGTATGTTCAACAATTGAGCACTGGACAAAACAAGGAAACCATACCGCGGATGTGTTTATATAGCCCCTTAACGGAACGTCGAGAGGTTCACAACTGGTAATTCCATCGGGAAAGTTGAGTCAATGCACGGGCTTTATATCATAGATGTATGTGAGAGTCGCGTGTGGGTCACTTGTAATGAGGCAATTGTACAATAGTCAGTTTCAATAATTTCAGCATACACGTTCAAACAACTGTAAAATCATATCAATAAATATACTTCATAAATTTTTGTGTATTAAGTAAATTTATAATTTATATTAAAAGTATGGGCTGAAAGCGCCGAACTGTAGAACTACGCGTCGGATTTGTAAAAATCTTTCCGTGTGAGATATACCATTCTATACGCTACCACTAATAGAGTCAGAATTACGCGGGCGAAATTACTGGGCACTGCTAGTAATATATACATGTTATTTGTAGAACTTTATAATATTCTATTTAAAAAGACCATTCACGCGATCAGTTATACAAAGTATTTTCACTTGCTCATGAGTGTATACAAAGATTTATTGCTACAAAAGTGACTTGCACCTTGTTGAAATATCATTGGTCCTATTGGATATATTTTGAACTAATCGCATTCGATAGATTTTGAACCAAAATCAGTGGCACAGGGTAAAGAAATATTTTTATTTTCAATTGAAACGAACTTGTTCTATGTTTTATTTATCACATGAGCCAGCTAGTCCTGACCCAAAACCAGGCCTCACACGCTCGGTATATACATCACTGTGACCACTCTAGAATACATCAAACGTACCCAGAATATGAATGAGATATTATGGATTTTCTATTCACAGACACACATATAAAATGCACAAACTCTCTTTATACACACAAAGATACACATCTCTAAAAAAGCACGCAAGAGGAACAGACACAAAAAATACAAAATAATCCTGTTGGATTCTATTATTTTTATTTTTTTTTTTCTAGTAATTTTTGTTTGTCATGTAAATTAAAATTACTAACATTATTTCCTCCCTAAAACAATACACGGACGTTATCACAAGTGTCAACAACTCTATCAAGTACTCTGTATACAGAGTAATACAAATGCTGTTATACATTTCTTACTATATGTAGCGTTGCGTATCATTTTTGCGATATGGAATGACAAAAATTTGTGAAAGTTCGCTAGACATATAAGGCAATTTTAAAAACGGTACGTGCTAGGTTTTTCGCACTCGAGCTTATCCTAGCAAAATCACAGTGAATGTTAAGATAATATGACCAACGTTTAAAGTACCCATTGACTAGATTAATGATATTTTTTTATTGTAGAAACAGGCGATCAGGTAGATCATCAAATGATCTTCAGAAATTTCTGCCAAAGGATATATGTTGATAGGTTTTCCTAGTGCCTCTATTAAAATTAGATAACACACTAGATTGTGATAAAAGGAATCATACAAACTAAAAGGTCTTTATTGAAAACCTTTTTACAAAAAGATAAAAGTAGTAACAGGAGCTCCTGTTTGAGCTATTCTGACTGAAGCGGTCATGGATGGATCACAAAACACACACAGAAGTCTAGAAAATTCTATGCAGAAAGCTCGCACAACGCGCACACTTAGCATTCCATTTATATCTAACAGTACTCTATGCTGCATCTTGCACCGTGTCATTGGAAGAGCGGCCTTAATCTGATGTTAAACATAATATACATGTAATTGTGGTATGCACCGTACGCGTGTACGAGCCTTACTTTCCCCCGACCCAGTGCCCTCTCTGCGCCGATGTGACCCACAAGACTCTACAATTCTGTAATGTTTCACATTTTATTCGAAATTCGCCGTAGCTCATTACACGCAACGGACTCTATCTAATCATCTCTAGGATTGTCCACTCAGATATAACTTATAATTGATCGTAAGTAGATATTCATAAAAGGCCAAAGCGAATACGTGACAATGTACTTGCGTTTGCCGCCTTGAAGCTAACTTTACTATCTCCGTTTCCTATTAATCTGATATGCAGTGTAGTAACATCTTTATCTAAACATATAAAAAGCAAGTGGTTTTTATGTCCAAATTTTCTTCGCTTTATGATATTCGTAAAACGGCAGAAATTACCAAATTAAATGTCAGCATAATTTCATAATTCATTAGATTTGTATAACATCGAAATACCTTATTTGAATAAGTACTATAACTGACAAACTTAAACAATCATAGCTCATGTCATTCTCATAAAAAAACACGAACCCAGAATTGGTAATTTTTATTGAGTCGCAAGTCAAAAGTCACCGTCGCTATTAGGTCAGATACAACGATAATTTTCACACTAAAATCTGTCGACCCGTTTAAGCAGCGCGAACTTATTTTTATACATACACAAACATGTAGCCCCTTAGCTTTTCCTATCTCAAATGATAATAGAACACCATAAGCATCAAAATATATGCTTAACAGTGTGCAACAGTCGTATTAAGCGGTGAACGTTTGTCAAATATGGAAATAACAGTTATAGTATTTTTTGTGGAATTCCATTCTTTTCATCTGAACTACACAAAGCTATGGCGTGCCCTCGAGGTCGTGAGTGGCGGCACGGTAACTCAGTGTAGACATCGGAATAATGATTACGTGAATTTGCCATTTACCATTATTATATCGATACCGCAAATGAAGTGAGCCAATGTTAGAGTAATCAATCATGGTTTTTGTATAACTTGTGAGATTTGTATTCTTATTTTACCAATCATGAAATATAAACAAACAATTATACGTTGATGATGACGATATGACGATGATGAATTATACGAAGATACATCCCTAGATCTCTGTGTGACGCAAAATAATGATGTGTGATTAAAATAAAAACATAAATAGCTGTACAAATGTCATTATACAACTGTTGCAATTTTGCACGAATGAGAATTAAACCCAGCATAAATTAGTCTCAATTCATGAAAATACGGACCGTATTTCATTATTCCGAAGCCATTATGCGAAGTCTAGGATGTAGGATAATTAGCATATTAACTTGAGTCTTACAACTCTCCAAAGTTAATGTTGCGCGCGTCCGCTCTATTTTATGTAATCCTAAAATAGGTTTCGAGGTAGACGAGGCACCAACAAAATAAGTCTCCTGATTATTTCGAGGGTATACAGATATTTTGTCGATCGGCTGTAAAAGGCACCTAATTTTCGTTGGTTCACGTACAAACGATTTTCTAATAGTGGACAAAAACGACACAAAGATGACTTTCACTGGGTGTTTGTATCACGTAGCTGGTAGGAATATTCGTAGGTATTGTAGTAGGTAATGCGTTGGCCACACTCCACAGTCCCACAGCCTATTCTGTAGCCCGACCTACAAATACTCGTATAATGAAACGTGAAAGCGTCTGCGTCTATACAATCGCTGGCAAATATAATTTCGTATTGTATCTGATTGTGTTTTTTGTCAAATTGCTTGCTTTTTATTTATTTTGAAAGCGAAATGTTGTTATAGGCCTCCTATATATTTTCGTTGGTCTCGTTTTTAAAACTGTGTGATCAGTGCATTATTTGACGCACGCGAAAACAGTAATATTTATTGCAAAAGAACGCAAAGGGGCGCAAATGTGGATGATTACTCTACACGGCTATATATAACTGAGTACTGTGGTATGGGCCAATGACAATGCCGTCGCCTAACAATTTTCATAAACTTTATATGAACATTGTACATTGAGAATGAGAATTCTTTCGCATATCTTTCTAAGAGGCAATTTATGTTTGAATAGAACCAGATATGATAGAGACAATATATGTCTTATCTCTTGCGAATCTCCTTATATTTAATAGATATACAAGATAATCTTTAGAAATTACTACATATTCCTATTGCACCAAGCCAATAATTTACAAGTGCGTTGCCCTTAAAGAAATAAAAATTCTCTATCGAATATCCATAAATCGTATCGGATCGGAAATACCGAGGATGCGTTAGAAGGGTTAAATTCTTAGAAGTTTTATTTCTGCAAGCTAATGTGGTAATATATCTTTAGCGCAATGATGTATGATTTACGCGAAACAATTATTTTTTACAAAAAGTCCTACGCCTCTACAAAGAGCTAATAACAAACGGCAATAAATATTACAGCTGATGGAAAGTGCACGGTCGGATTTTCATGTTTGTTGGTACACGCCAGACGCCCACTACACTGTGATTTATGAATGATTATTACCCATGAAATAAAATAGTTATTAGTTTTCTAAATAGAATAGGATAGGAATTCATATTTTAAAACTCTCATAGCGTACTTATAAAAATGTAAGTATAAGATATTAAAGCGAACACTAAAAGCCAAACTTCAACAATCCTTTAGTTCGTACTAAAGGATTTTCATTTATTCCGGATGATCCGTTTTATGTAGTAAATAGGATATCTACGCCAGAAATTGGTATTAGCTTTTATTTTAATCGTTGACTTTTTTGTTAATAGTTGGCGAAATTTATGCAAAAAAAATCTAATATAATTTCTTTTCTTTTTCGTTATCTTTCACGATGTCTAGCAGAATGGGGCTAATAAAAACGATCTAAAAATGTCTTCAGAATAATTTCACCTCTTGCAAAACTCTATTCATCTACACTTATATTTTTGCAGACGTTTTTGCTCGATTATTAATTCGTCCGTTATTAATTCGTTCATAAATTGTATATTAAGTTAAGTAGAGGAAACTTATCCTTAAATGTTCTTATACGATTACTGACATATGTGAGTATATAATCTTAATTGACATCTCGATGTGATAAGTTTGGCAGAAAAGGAAGAGTGATGGATAAATCAGTAATCTATAGGTAAATATACAAAAAAATTAAATGGTCTGTCTGTGTCTTCATAATAACTAGTTTTTTTTAATGCAATGTGTTATTTTTACGATAATACAACCATTTTTCAAATCACTGTCCATCTGTTATTTGTACTGGGTAGTTTCTGGGAAGGCAGGTTTTTTAGTGCAACATTCTCTCTATATACTCAACAACTCTAAAATACTGGCAATATCGTCACAATTACCAAGAATATTAGGTTACTGTAATTATTCGGTTGAAACCGAAGGACTCTGCTAGTTGACGATAAATATTGATGAACATAGATTTTATAAGTAATAATTTATTACAATGGAAAAAAATGTCGATTTGTTTCTGCGCCTATAATATTATGCCGGAGTTAGGTAAGTAGTGAGAGAGAACCTTCAATAGGTTCACACTCATTAAATTTCATCCCCATTTAATACAGCCAAAATACAAAACTGTATATGCCTTGTATATACAAAAATGTAATAAAAAATTTGCCTCAAACACAAAAATTTGGACTTTCAGCATCGTCTCATTAAATTATAATATGTTTATTCAATAAACGATACCATTAAAAATAACATATAATCGTTAATAAAAATCTATATAAATTTAACCCTAAAAAACTATTTCATATGCACTTTCAATGTTAGTGGGTCGGTATTTTCGGCGGCGGTCAAGGCCGTTATCACCTGGCGCAAAAACCCAACTGGTTATACACCCGAGCACATATTGTACTTACACTTTACAGAGTGCTACGAGGTCAATAAACATTAGAAGAATGCCAACATAAGTAAAAGTAAGTAAATTCTTTTAGTGTCGGTTTAACAGGTTACCACTAAAGTTTCTTCTAGCTAGTCGATACTAAGCTCTGAACTACCACACAAATACTTTGGTGATTTTTTACCAATTAATAAAGGTATTATTACCCATTTAGTAAGAGGTAGTGTCATACTGCACAATAGGAGGTAGTGCCATGCACCGTGCATGACACTACGCCGTCCTATGCAACGAAATTGGACTGACACGACCGGGGAGGTACCTCTCGCTCACTTGATACCGCCATAATGTGACACCTACGGTGTCGCGTTTCGTGCGGTTCGGGAGCAGCCGGTGGCCCATAGGAGGAGGTGAAAAGGAGGGCAACGCATTGGCATGATTATGCTGATGTTCTTGAGCGTCGTTGTTCGTTGAAAGGCTTCGATACCTCGTTCGCCCCCCCTATTCTATAAAAAACTTGTGAAACCCAAAGTCGAAATTTATTTGCCATTTAACTTCCTAACTTCATCATTTAGCAGCCTACCGGGATTTCATTACGCAATTGTGAAACCGGGCCATACAGTAATAAATTAATCGTATATAAAATTTAATAAGATTTCAGATCTGATTGCAACCCTACGCATTGTTAAATCCTGCTAACAATAAAGAAAGTGTTTATTATACTAAGCAGGATTTGATCTAGCGAGATGGTACATATATAAAAATTTCTCGTGCAATGAAGGAGGTGTTCGACACGTAATTTATTACCTACGTATTATTCTGCTACAAAGAATTTTAATTTGTGTAAATTGAAATGTTAAGCAACGGTGCAGCTGACACAGTGGTAACGCTGGAAATTCCTAAATAAAATCGGAATAAAAAAGCGATCCGCTAATTTAATTTCAGTTGTCATTATTATTGGCAATAATTATTTTTTTTATTTAATTGGCGAAAATCCAAGTACCCAATTTTTATGTAAAAAATGTGTTCTGGGTTAGCGTGTGTTTTAGAATCCAGTGGCATGTACACTCAGATGGACATTGTTTCTGGAGACCCTGGAGTTTCCAGTCTGTGATGAAGATTAAGTGCTGAATGAACCATGCGGCAAGACGATCTCCTTACAAAAGTCAACTGAGTGTAAAAACATGTAGTCTTACCGTTCTATGTTACACGCTGATAAACTTTTAATAATTAAGTACGAAGATAAGAAGCAAGTGAAAGGAACTTTTTTGTTTTAAATGTTTATCAAATTATTTAATTTTTCATGAATATAGATAGTAGTCTGATGAATATACTCACATAAAAAACTTAATTACATAAAAAAAATTAATTTACAGGAAGATACGTTTTAAGCCTAAAAAAGAAAGAATTAAAGCATTTGGGTGTTAGTTAAACATGTAACTGTATAATAAGTGTCATGATATAACATTGGATTAGTTCTTAATAAATGAAGAATTGCAAACCTTGGCCCTTCACATATCTAGCACGAGCCGAGGTAGAAAAGCATAAAATACGTTAACGACTATAGTCACAGGGTAAATGGGTCCTTCAGATTTTATCTCCGCTTACAACATGGGCTTCGTTGGGGTTTATCTAGCAATTTATATCTGAACTAAACCACAGACTTTAGTGTCCTGCCATTTTATAGCGGGTATTGGATGGAATGTAAATCATAGTTCACTTTTAATTAGTTTGTAACTATTTTATATATACATATACAATAAATTCAAATCAATACTCAATTAGTGACAATCATTTTGGCTTAAAAGCCTTTACTGTTTAGACTCATATTTTTAATCGTCTTCATAAGGATTAGCATATCTTTTCCATAGCACGAGGCAAAGCAATAGTCAGAGACTTTTGATGACTACACCGTGATCTATGCTGATGAGTGGCTCACCTTCACTCCTCTCATTGGAAATTTCATTCAATTCACGCCACTGGAAATTCAAAAATACGAGAAGCGACATCATAACATTCACCTTGTGGTAGGAATATACCGGCTTTCGTGCTGCCTGCCCAAACGGCCTACAATGCATAGCACTACCTTTTCTTATTTTGTTTTGAAGAAATTTGATTTCTTTTCCGCCAGTTGAAGAAAAAGAACACGGACATCTTATTTATTCAACAAAGATAACTTAAAAACTTGTAAATAGATTCCTGTGACATGTAAAATTTACTTCAATTCCTTCAACTATTAAATAACATTTCACCTATAATGTAGTCATTAAATACCCGAAGCTACCGGCGTCTGTATAAACAAACAGACAAATAGAGATAGACGCAAGCATGACTATCTTTAGCTTTTATTTTTCGAAAATTGTAATCTGGAATCCATTTACTATTATTACGAGAAAAAAATAATCAACAAAGCGGCAACCCACACAAGTTCCTGTAATGGCTGGAGACGGACTCCTCTCGTAATGATAGCAATCATTTTACCATCTTCGTGTAGGGTTGCCAGCTAGAACTAGGGTTTACGACTCATACACCCTTACAAAAATAACTAATTTGTTGCTTGACTACATAGGAGGTAAAAAGATATGAGGATAAATGAAAATTACTTAATGAACTTGGATACAGTATTGTAGGCTTGTCGCTGTAGGAACTTGAAAACTGGCGTGAGAATCTCAATCAATACCGATTGAGATTCTCACGCCAGTTTATTTAGGCCTTTGAATACGAGAAAATATACTATAACATTCAAGACGTATGAAATGAAAGACTTGATATAGTAACTTTTAACCTATATTCCGAATGTTACATAGTATAGGTTCAGGAATGACAAGCCCAGATTATGTTTAATGATGTAAATTACAAAAATTTCGATCCAGCCCCTTGAAAGTAGACAAGCAATATCTACTTATGTAGGTACATAATAAGAAAATTAATAATATAAAAATAATGTTTCGCATTATGCGTTCATCGCACAATCAGTAAAATTTGATCAATGATTTACTACTCGTGTACATGGTAATTATTATAAAAAAACTAATGCCATTTAATAAAGAACGCCGACCAAGTCTTGCAAATGTCTATGGGTGGCGGTCCTCGTGTTCTTCCTATAAAAACCCCATAAAAACAAGAAGTTACAGGCATGGTCACTGTAAAGATTTTCTGTTAAACTATTCAACCTTGTAGGTTGGTCTGTTAATCGAAGGGACAGCCCTGTTGTTACCAATAACGTTCGTTTGCTCACTGAACCTGCATCAAACTCTTAGCTACAATTTCAAATGCACTCTATTTTTGTAATCAAGTTATTTCTTATTACGATGCAATGATAGAAAATTATACCTGCATATAATTGCACGTGTACCTTTTTACAATGATTTACATAGTCGAACTATTTATGTTTCTGTCGGGATTATTCGAGACGAATTGAGCCAGCCAGTTTTACTTTTTTGCCATGGAATGTTGAATTTGATATATCATTGCTATTTGTATAATTTTTCTTCATTGCCAGTTTATACTTCTTGTGTGATAGACGATCTGAGTTCTCTTCAAACCACTAGAGTTCCCGTGGGAAGCCAGTTTGCACTTAGTAAAGTCGAGTTTATACTTTTTTATAGTTCAGGTAGGCAAACGAAAAATTAGAGACTTGCACGCAGATCCTTTGCTCTCCTTTCCTCCGCTCCTCCAATGTGCCACCACTCATACACCGCAGGGAATGCGACAACATAGTCAGTTTACGGTGGTGTTATATAAGCGAGAGGCACCTTCACGGTCGTGCCGCACCAATTCGTTTGCATGGCACTACCTCTTACTAAAAAACTCAGTAAAGTCCTCTTGGTGTTACCTATATACCATATTTAAGACAAATAATTCATTGCCTAATTGATAGCAGGTTATCAGGAAATATATATATATATATATATATATATATATATATATATAAACCCTATGTTAATAAATTGTATATTTATGGTCATTGTATTGGTTAATGAGACCCGCTGAGTATGTGCCGCCGTATCTTTTCAGGTCAAGGCTATAGTTTATAGTTGAACCAGTGATAGATTTATATAGAAACATTCAAATTGGGATGCAACCAGAATCATGTATGGATGGCATCTTAAAAGCACAAAAATTTCGCTTTGAAAAAAAACATCGAATTGCGATTGAATTGCTTATCAATAGTAAGAAGGTATGCAATTTGCTAACAATTGTTACACTTGTATCAAACTTAGATCCAGAAGCACGCAATTGTAAATCGCCTCATGATGATCTGAATAACAAAATACGTGAGCTGGTAAATAATATAATGAAATATTCGATAAAATCACAAAGACAAGATAACCTAAATCAAAATTAATTTTGCGAACACGAGGCTGTTATGTCAAATATGTTAAAAAATCTTCCTTACGATTTTATTTCGAACTAGTGATCCATCCCAGCTTGGCCTGTGAATAACAGGGTTCAAATCATACTCTAAAGCGTTTCTCAGGAATCGCTCTATCAATGGATGAAAGCCTCACGAAAACCCGTTCAGTATATTTTGAGAAAATTAATACAATTGAAAAAAAAATCACATAAGTATCAACCATTCCAACAAGTGTTTAAAAATATTTGACATAAATATTAACCATTCCAAGAAGTGTTTAGAAATATTTGACATTAATATCAACCATTTCAATAAGTGTTTAAAAATATTTGACGTAAATATCAACCATTCCAATAAGTGTTTAAAAATATTTGACATAAATATCAACCATTCCAATAAATGTTTAAAAATATTTTACATAAATATCAACCATTCCAATAAGTGTATAAAAAGGGTACAAACCCTTCCAAACATTAATTAGGTCGGTACAAGCTGAACTTATTTATTTATAACACTTGTATACGCTACGCTTGATAATTATAAACTATATTAATAACCATATCAGACAATTATCATGCGTTTATATTTACTAAGAAATCTGATATTAGCATAACAGTTGTAAAGAAAACAGGAAAAGTGGTGAGTAACAGTACAGCTTTATAGGCACACTCCCGTACTTAATTGATTCCCGTTTTTGAAAAATGAAATAAATGTAATAACATACCAGTATTGTGTTAGGTGTCGCCAACAATTTCACGTGATAACGTTCAGTTTATGATATGACACGTAATAAAACTATCCCAGATATTCCGCGTACACTAGACCTAAATTTTAACCGTTGCTAAAGATGCGGTGAGCGCGCGGGACTAGCACTACGCCGCGTACAGACAGACGCACGCAACCCGACTGTCTCAAACGGAATGAAATTGTGAAGAAGACGCCACTCTCTTTTATAGACGTCACCGTAACCTGACGCCGGATAACGGGCTCAAAGTTGCGTGTGAGTCACCCAAATATAAGGCTTAAGGTGATACGCCAAAATATATTTTCAAATGGTAAGACACTTTTAAGAGACAGAACGAATTTTCAATAAAGCGCCCGAAGCTGAAGACTGCAATTTGCTAATGCTAACGCTTGCACGCCAGAGCTGTGCACGGGATAAAGGGACAGTACAACGGAACACTAAACATTGCAAATGGCGTTATGACTTATTCCGGAGACTGTGATGCGGCGGTCTGCATACAAAGGTGGCGGTCAGAATCAGGAAGTAGTTTAAAATAATAATCCAAGGATACAATCATCAAAATTTGTTGTGCTTTAAAACATGTATTAATCCCCGGGAGGTTCGTCTTTGGGTAAGAACTTCTGTAAACGAAAAAGATTATATAAACTGAAAAGCTGCAATAGCGACTTTTCTGCTTTAGGTGGAGTCTTTGGAAGTTTGGTCACAGTGGTGACTTATTAATCAGTTAGGTAGTTATAGCCAATGTTAGGAGGTGGACTTCTATTTAATTGGTAACGATTTTTATCAAGTTCTCACCTCCTGTTTTCTTCGAAAGAGCTAACATTGTCATCCATGACACGACGCCATCATCGCCACTTACTGTAACTTTTTATGGGTCTGCCCCACCACACGTTCCCACCACTACCACGTCGTAGTAGCTTCAGTTACGAAGTTACTACTTCGAAATCAACTAATTATAATTATCAATGAACACCATTACAGTAATTATCAATAGACATTTAATTGAAATGATTGAAGAATTTGTTGGTAAAGACGGTGCAGCAAAATTTAGATCGAGCCTTGGGGGTTTGTTTAAATTATAAATACTACACCTAAAATCGAGACTAAATTGAAAACTAAACCACACTACTATACTGCGTCGGTGTCGAGACATTTAGTTTTTCTCCTTAGTACTTGGTGATATTTGGTTGGTTGTGTTGTTTTATGGTTTTTCTTGAGGCTACACCTACTAAACTAACCTTTTCAATACTCAGCTCACACAGATTCAGTTTTTTCTCCTCCTCTAAGGGACTGTCATTTAAAAGAAGATTAAGTTTTGTAGGAGGTAGTGCCATGCTGCAATGCCAAGCGGGTCGGCGCGACCAGGGAGGCACACCGGCGTAAAGTGACATCTCCGGTGACGCATCTCATGCGTTTTGTGAGCGGCCGGTGGCTCATTAAGGGTGGGAGAGGAAATGAGAGTAATACATCGGTATAGTATTTGTGTGGAATTTCATGGGCGTCCGCAGTCGTTAAAACACTCCAACTTCTTGTTTGCCGCCTATACTAAAAAAACTTTGCTTGGTGTGTGCAGAGCGAGTCCCACATAGAGCTAGTGTGGTTCTTCGGTTCGCTTTAACGACGAGAAGCCCCGTCATTTACATTAACAGATGTTATTTACATGTAAATAACCATATAGCTTGGCTTAACCATTTTCTTATATATTTATTATTACACGTAAACTAAATTTGCGCATAATTGGGCTAGTTAATAAATATGCTTAGATAAATTTCAAATCTTGGGATTATGAAATAAAAAATTACTGCGAATACGTAAATATATTTTCATCAAATTCTCGCCTCCTATTTTCTTCGAGTTACTAAGAGAGAGGCGACTACCCCCTCCTATAAACATCCGCATAGAGGTTATGCAAATACAATGAGGCAGTGTCTCCATACCCCATCCCCGCAATGGATCAATGACTCTAACATGACTTTACCTCGTAAAATTGTTACTATAATAGGAAAGACACACCGACATACTTACATTCCGATGTCACATACACACATTCTTCTGTCACATTGTCCCCACTTTTACCTAAAGTCTAGACAGTCTAAAACCGTAGACATAAAACTGGTAAATAAATCATCGTATAAGCAACTCGTTATTGGTCAACGCTAGACTGAGCTGATAGGCCTTTGCATGCCTTGTGCCATGCCACGCGACTGCGTCAGGCAATGTTTTTGAGCATGTATATAGTAATATGTAGATTTCCATTTTAAAGTTTGAGGTAACGTTTCTTCTTGATAACGTAAGTGACATGATTTTTTTTTTTCAAAAACTATGTTCGCCTCGATCCAATTTAGTCGAATTTCATCTAAAGTTGTACTCGTTGTCTGGACTAAGACAAGATGTAGCCCTTGATTATCAAATGAGGGTATCTAAATACTTTAGAAACTGTTGTGCCGGAACCCACCAGGTGTTGGCAGAGGTTAAAAGCACCTTCGATATTGGTATTGTTAAACATATACTTAATCTTCGGAGAATTAATTTTAGAATTTGTAGCGAGGAGCAAGTATCAAGTATCGCTCGTTTGCAAACGACTCGAATGCCACCAGTCAACCTACTTGCGGTTTCAAGATACTCAAGAGTACTTCTAAACAAGTACTAAAAAGAAATGTGATAAACCACGACCACAGGCTTTAGATATATTTCGAAGCAACGAACACAAAGTCTAAACATAATTAAATGTTCACCTTAAAGGGGAAGAAAGGTTCTTGAATGGCGGCTCCGCACCGAAAGACGGAGTGTTGGGCGGCTTCCTGTCCGGTGGACTGACGACTTGGTTAAGGTGGCGGGGAGTCGCTGGATGCAAGTGGCTCGTCACCGTCACTAGCATCGGACGTCATCCGGCTGATGATGATGATAATGATGAAGTGTTCACCTATTTCAATACCGTCCTCCGCTGCCTTAAACTTTGTTTATCACTTTTATTACAGTATTAGCCATACTCCAGAAAAAAATGTGTGAGCCAGCTCCGACACGCGACTGCAATTTACTCCTAGAAAACGAATATGACTCTGAAATGAGATATGCACAATTGTCGTAAGCGCAATAAGAGTTACGCTCCATTGTTCAATCGTATTCTGCAAGATTTTACTAATCATCTTGGTCATCAAAAGCAGCAGCGGCAGTCAGAAAACCTCGACAGCTGAATGCAAGCAGCCTGTGACCGTGACCTGTGGCGCTCTCAGGGAGAGGCCTATGTCAGGCAGTGGGCTTTACTCGTTATACTTTTTAACCCGCACGTTTAAATCTTTTCATATGGAGTACACTCCTAAAATTATTAATTGATTGTCACTCACTTGGTTTACTGTATAATAATAAAAGTAATGTCACAGATATACTTCTAAGTAACAATGTCGTACTAGCCGAATTTCGGCCACGGCAGCCATCTCTATCTAGGGAATTAACTCATCTAGAGTCTAGCCAACTGGGCAGGATATATAATAGTGCACAATCGTTTGCGCATGGTAAAGTGCTCTCCCTGTTTCCTCTATTTCTCCTGTTATTCTCCTATTCAGTTGGCACGGCAGTCCAAGATCGCAGAGAAAACAGGCGCAGGACCCACGGCTCAACGGGCTCTCTGAGGCACGTGGTTGTAACACCGCAAACTTCCTGACTTCGGTCTGTTATTAGGAATTGAAAAATCTCATTAACACTTTGGTTCAATTCGGGACTTGATCAGATTCTCGCGGCTGTGGATGGACATGCTTACCAATATACCACGAGGCAGGCGCATACTTCCAACATGATGATAAATGCACGGAGATGTTAGTAGTATTATAGAAGTGTAATAAATCTACAACCTTTTTTTGTTATTAACCCAAACGTCAAACAAACCATTTTACTATCACAATGAGTTATGGCTCCCAGTCTGAAAATCCGCGATCCGCGGACAAAGGACATAGAATAGGAAAATAAAAATACGTAACACAATGATTAATGTTATGCCGTGCCATTTGGATGGACGATAAAACTCTACGACCCCACAATTAGGTGCAGTAATACATTTAGAGCCATTTTACAAGCCTTTTAATTTTCCATCATATAAGTCTGATATAGATATCTTATATTTTTCAATTGCCTCTTTGCTGAAATATCTAAAAATCAATTTCTGGCTTCCATAAGTAGATCGTTACAATGTTTGCGTAATAGTAATTATCATCCAGAAATACCGCACGGCTCAGTTAGTAATGTGGCGTTTAGCGCAAGAAGTCGGGAGTTCGAATCCAGTCTAGGTCATGGATGTCAATATATGTATTATATGTATTTATATAAACAATATTAAATGTCCGTTGGTCTAGTACCTGTAACACAAGTCTTTACGGTACTTAGCACAGGACTAGGCTAACGTGGTGTGATAAGACCACAGATATATTGATATAATGCGATATGTTGCTGTTCAGAGTGTGTTTTTAAATAACCATAGTTTTCTGAGAGAAATAATTTCAATGCTAACAATCACACTCGCCTGTACGCGCACGCCTTCATGCGCACAACCGCACGCACATTTGTGCACTATGTTATTTAAATTTAGCACATAGATACGCAGACCTCTACTTAAGCGCATCAAAAAGTGCAAGTGCACTTGTGTGTGATCGCTTGAATGCGATAGTAGTTTGACCGGTTGAAGGCCCTTGGCGGCGTAAAACTCAAAAGTAGGTAGACTGGCGTTTCCCAATTCAAAAGTACAATGCTCTTCGACCCGGAGCGGGACGTAAAAAACGGGTTTTTGACATAGTAAATAATAGAATTTCTTACAATTGCCTAAGTTCGTACCCATTCTTGTGCCCTTGTTCCAGTATACAGATACCTTACTTAGAAAATGCGCGTGGTACGACTAATTAGAGAAGACTAGTCATTTGTCGCTGAGTACTGTCATTGGATGTATACCGTTAGTGTACGAAGATCTTCCAGCAAGGATGTCGCCAATTAATGGCCAAGTAAGTGAAAAATTATACGGAACGAGATAAATTTATGAGTTATATGTAAATTCTAGAGCTCATGAAGGACATATTTACCAAGAGCCTTGGCTCTACGGAAGGTCAGCGGTCCCACCTTCCTTTCCCTTGGTGAGGCTCTTGTCTTTGAACCTGGTGAATTGTTGGCCTGCGTCTCTCCAAACGTGGCCTCTATTCCGGAAACTATGGCATATCTGCTCTCCCAAATGAAAGGTATATTACCACTTCAGCCAGCGCATCTTTCACATAATATCGTTATGTTAATTATCTTTCTTCCACACGCAAGTTCATCAATGAGCGCACTGTTAGGAAGTGAATTGTCACCCGTTACTTATTAATTGTCACCCGTTATTATGGAGCTGCATATAAAATGTGTGAAACCAGTCAAGTTCATACGCTACGTTTTTATCAACGCGAAACTATCGGCTTAATGTAAATATTCATTAATTCTAAACGCAATTCCCCGGACGTAAAAAGTCAGTACGTGTGAACTATTTATGTTGCGGGGAACAAAACACCTTATCTTGTGGGAAACCATTTCATACGGACTGTTAGATATTTACCGAGGCTATTATTATTTTTCCATAATCAAGATACTTATTGATATAATCGAGATACAGACATTACGGCATATGTTACAAGGTATGGTCATCGTCAGCTCTTCTGTGCCCTAAACATGCGCTTTGTGGATACTAACAAGGCTATAACATCTGTCAGAGGTGCTGCATTGTAGCCGAATCAGGCCGGCAGTACTGGGGAGTCATAGGGCTTCCTGGTCCATTATAAACTTAGTAGTTTAAAATTATGGCGTTTGCTATTGTGTTAAAAAAATATAGGGATTGTAGTGTCCTGATCGCAGGCTTCCCCACTATGTTTCATTAGCCTAGTCGTGGCGGTTGGACTCAGTTGCCTGGGGTGAACATAGACACCTAGTGCGAGGCTAATTGATACGAAGAGGCTGTGTCCCTCAATCTATAGGACAAAAAGGGGTACAAACCCCTATTATAAGAAAAGGGAGGTTAAGCGCAAAAGAATGAGGCTCGTTTGCACACGGTGCATGGGGCGAGAATGGGAACTTCACCCCACTGCGCTGTCTCACAATTGGTGGGGTAGTCGTGAGTTGCGGGATAGCCCCTCAGTGGAGATAGTATTGTTCCCTTAGAGGACTGACTAGCTGTCGCGGTGCCCTGATGATTTCTAGTTCCGGTGCACCTCACCTATGACAGCACTGATGACACTCGCGAAGGTTTTAGTGCATATTCGGCACTATACTGTGCCCGCTGCCCACACACCACTTAATCCCACCCAGTGCCGGTGGTGGCGCGTTAATACGCTTCACAGCGTTAAAAGGTATCCTGAATTTACAAACTTTACATAAAATATATACTTTAATTTTGAAAATGGTTCTAAGTCGGTTTTTTGGATTCAATACACTACTTACTTAGTTTAGAATTCGTAGTTTACACACAGATGTAACAAATTGCTCACTTCATAAATTTCTTATATATTTTAAGTACCTACTACTCGTACTTAGATGGCGCGGATTCTTGGTATTGTATATTCAGTATCGATATATCGATTTTCTTTATACGGGCTTTGTCCACAACTGCTCCTATATATCCAAGATCGACAGCGGCACTCACGACCACTTTCAGCTCAGGGAGACCGAGGAAAAAGCTAAAACTGTTGTGGGACCCGAACCAATTTAATCAAAAGAAAATATAAGGAGTAGGAAAAAGATATATCGATATATCGGTTTCAAATATATCGCCAAAAAAACGATATATCAAAGATAAAAAATCGATATTTTGATGTATCAATATTGTGTAGCCAAATCTATGACACAGTTTCCTAAAGAGCATAGCATGACACGTACACCATGGGCATTCACAGCTGCGTTACGACCCTTTTATGACGACATCGCTTTCCCAGGATGTAATAATCTATCCATACAAGCCTTGAGTAATTAAATTATATTTTTCAGGATGGCACAATGGAAGTTACCCAATGGAATCTAATGAGATTATCAGACTCCCCAGCCTTAGAATGCCAGTTCTCTTATGGATCTATTTATTTCATAATCACTGGTTCCGACAAAAAAATCATAGACTAACATTTATACATCATCTGTAGAACTGTTATTATACGGAACTGTGTAACATACGTCAACTGGATATATGTAACGAATCCTGTCAATATCTTTGACCAACAAATACAAAAACAAAAATACAAAAATATGACACATATTTCTCATGTTTTTATTTTTGATTTAACATAGGGAGGCAGACGAGCAATTGAAGTTTTTTTTCCAGTCAATCATTTATTCCTTTAACTTCCATTTTTTATAACATAAAGTGGCCTGAAGCTTTTTTTAAGCCTACCAATGCTTTTTACGACTACCGACGCCCACGTCCCACCACACCTCCTTTCCTCCTCCCTCTCTCAACGGGCCATCGGTTACGCACAAACCGCACTAAACACGATACCGAAGATGTATGTATCTTTACGCCGGTATCATATGAGCGAGAGGTACCTCGAGCCGGTCGAGCCGGCCCAATTCCGCTGCAACGCACCATACATTTTACATTATAATATCATTTATTCAGGGAACTGAGTGGATAGCAAAAATATTGTTGATAATACCTACGATTGTAATTTATGTGTTATACTACGATCTACAATAGATAAAGACAACTCTTGTACATCCCGTGTCATATGATAAGAGTTGTAAACAATTGCAACTCATGGCACGAGGAAGTAATATAAATATACACATGTAAATTATCTTCATCTGCGAGTATTGGGATTACTTTCCGATATCATTAAGACATTTTTATTTCACTTTCATCTTCTACCTAATTCTATGTTAATATAGTTCACACTATTTATCGTGCAAATATTACTTACATAATTCTTGCCATGAAATTAAGATGAGTTCCATGGATTTCAACGAACAGAACTGTCCTATTTATTATTTTTCTCCCTGTTACCTGACTGGTACAAGACACAACAACAACACACCTGTCACTGTAGTGGTCTTTGTTTTTTTTACACTGAAAGAAGTGTTTTACTCGCGGCGCTCTGCCGGGACATAATATCTGGCATCGAGTAACCACACCGCGAGATAGTAAGCCGATTTTTCAAACCAAACAGGATTGATTCCGATTTCTCACCATCAGGAATGAATTGTCGAAACTGCTCGTAAGTGTAAACATTATACCAATTGATAGTGGAAATTGTGTAAAAATTGTCTTTATTCATCAAGTGATATTATGAATTTCCATCAACTATACAAAGATGCTATTTTGCAGAGGCTACATTTTTAGTAAGAGGTAGCGCCATGCTGCATTACAGCCGAATTGGGCCAGGACGACCAGGGAGTACCCCACGTTCATATGATATAGCACAAGGAATCAGAGTAGTAATAATGTGGTTGTTTGTGGGTGTAATCAGTAATCATCGGCTAACAGTCTTAACAGGCGACACCCGCACCGTTACACCACAGACCGTTAGCCGCGTGGGGTCCTGGGTTCGATCCCCAGGTAGGGCAATGTTATTAAATGTTTCTCAGAACACTCTTAGCACGCATTACATTGTGCGGGGTTGGAATGTGCCCGAAGTGGTCATAGGCTTGCCACCTATGCCATCATTGGCCTCAGTACCTTGGCTAATCGTGGGTGTTCTAGTATATCTACTGGACTTACGAGTTGTACTACTACACCTCTGCCTACCTCTCGGGAATAACAGGCGTGAAGGTACTATTTTTTACATAATGGAGGCCTAATTTCGATCTCACTAATACTCTCATATACTTTATTTCCTCACTCGTTTACACAACTTACGTGTATACTCTTATGAGAAGATCCACTCCACGTATATTTTCGATTTTTTTCCCTTCTTCGAAATCGTTTTTGCGTCAAAAATTATAGCACCCATCGCTTTTGTGTATTTATATAAATTTTTTAGATATATTTATACATATTTTGTTAGGATTATGAATAACAGGATAAAATAATATGAGATAGCAATGTTGTTGTTTGTTTTATAACAGCTTTGCGCAATATCACGATGATATTGCGACTTATGACATCACGAAACTATCTAACAGACACATTAATTGTTGATATTTCTTTCCGTGTGCGTGTTTAGACAAGAATAATCCTATTATTTTTTAATTGTCCACGAGAACTTGAAACTAGAATACACACATGAAACTAGGTGGTACATCAGTGAGGGCGCTAAATACTTCAGGACATAGTTCGATAATTGGGTAATACCAAGACAGAGCAAAGTTTTATCTATTTAGGGAAGTTCTGCTGCAACAAACTCTCCATCGCGTGCGCTGAAAAACTTCTAAATTGGGCAAAATGTGCGTACCTAGTGCAGTAAAATATTTTTATAATATTATTTGTTAAGAAAAAAATGAAATCGACTTTAAAAGTAAAGTCCCGATGAAAAGTTAAAAATAAACTAAGTTGCCCAATTTACTTTTCTAGTTTAGTAATCTATCAATATAATTTTGAAAATTGAAATAATAATATTTTCGAAGGCGGTGCCAGTGGTGTTCTGTCGTTCGGTTGTTGCGATGCGGTATGCACAAACAAACGGACATGAAATATCATATATCAAGTGTCCAGGTTTCCACCAATAAGCGGATGTGGTTGAACACCATAGGAGATATTAACGAATTCATTGATATTTTCTTCACTGCGAGTCCCACACAAACTCCGAGCTACCCCTGGTTCCGTGGTCTGCATGCATGCAAATGCATGTTGTAAATGTAAAAAAGGTACAGTGTTTGCGTTGGCACCAAGCAACTACGAAAACAGGCCGATGATTTGGAAAATTAAACAAATATTTCAGTATACTGTAGTTGTTTAGCAACCCTGGTATCACAGTGTGTACTGCAGTCTACTTCACTGAGTCGTACTTACAAATATCCCATATCTATAAAATCGTCTACCAAATCGTTTATCCTCTCGATATACAGTTTATTGGGTGTGATTTTAGTGCCGAGGTCCAATATGTCTTGATCTAATTCTGGAGCTTCATTTTCATCAACAGTTACCACGAGAAGTCCAAATGTACACCAACTCATAATATAGGGCAGTAACTGAAACAGGAAATAGATGTAATCTTTTTTTACAAAATGGTTTACCCGATGAACAGCTGATAAGATTTTACCGTTAAAAAATTCAAATTATATGCAGTAAGCACAGAACTGTCATCCTACTTAGTTTTTTCTAATTTAAATTTTGTTATAGCAAATGAATATATATAAAAACTCGTCTGTTGCATAGTTTACATCAAGTTGTATATGAATACGCCACTAGGAGTGTTGTATGGTAGTAGAAAGTAAGATTAATATTGTCGTTGAAAAGATTACATATTTTTTCCACTAATTCATGGATTTCATTGATAAAAACTGTTCTATATACTTTATTTAAATCCATTACGACCAGTCATACACTCCATAAAATTTTGGACTCTATCTCTTCATATAAACATATTTACCTCGTTAACATCTTGTTGGAATGTTTCCTTATTATATATTTCTCTAATGTCCAAATTAAATCTGCGTAGAGCTGAGCTTAGTTCACGATAGTACAGATCAATTGACTCTTGCAAGTGCTGTTTTCTGAACCGTTTATCTGAACTCAAGAAAATAAAATTTAGCAGGTCAAAAACTGGACATCCCTCTCTCAGTGTTTGATAGTCCAAAAGTATCACTTGTACTGTTCCATCCTAAAATAATGTTAAGGCTAATTATTTGTTACAAGTAATTACATCATCATTAACCGAACGTAGAAAAACGTTTTAAAAAAGAGGTAGTATGCATGCTGCATAGGAAGAGGTAATGCCATGCATGGTGCATGATACTGCAATTGAATTGGGCCGGCACGACCGGGGAAGTACCCCTCGCTGACTTGATTGAGCGTCGCTATCGCGTTTCTTGAAACTGTTCGCGAGTAGCCGGTGGCCTATTGGGATGGGGAATGATAGGAGGGCACCGCATCTGCGTAACAATCATACTAATATCCATAGGCGTCGGTAGTCATCAAAAGGCTCTGATTTCTCGTTTGCCCTCTTATGCTATAAAAAAAGTTCACTGCTGGACATAGCCCTACCCCATAGAACGCAATTAGGTCACGGCCATGAGACACTTGCATCCAGCGGCACCCCGCCATCTTAATCAATCCATCAGTCCGCTGGTTAGGAAAAGCAGGTATTCATTAAATTATCAAATAAGAATTAAATTCTATATTTTATTTGATTTCGATTCATTTGATTTGGTTACTGTAAATAATTTAATCAGAGCAAGATTCATATGTAATACTTACACTGTGTACTTTATGCATCATATTACTTGGTCTGTAGTCACCATGAATGACTATTGGCCCCCATTTGTAGAGCTTCTTCAAAGGTTTCTGAATATCCGGACGTGCGTAAAATTTCGATAATCTATTTTTGTTTTCTTTTTTCACCACTCTTAAAGCTTTTTCGAAAGCTATTGGAAAGCTCTCCTCCATTAGATTGTCTGGGAGAGGTGATAGCTTTGATTTAACCATATCTGTATATGTTACAGGGTCTTCTTTGGAATAAGCGATCGACAAAGCGTTCAGAATTGCCAAATTTTTTATAGTAGAGGAGGCATATGGCCAATCAATAGACTGAAAACGATTGAACGATTGAAACCCTCTTATTGCTAAATTCTCCAATACCAGCGTTTCATGCAGATACTCGGACGAAGATTCATAGTATTTCGCCGTTACCAGTTTGTTTTGGCATTGCGTGTTATATTTTTCTTCAATCGCCCTATACTTCTTTAGTATATCTTTATAAAAGTAATGCTCACTTATAAATATACTTCCAATTTGAACCGCTAGTCTTGTTTTCTCTCCTATTGCTGCAACTTTTGCAAAAAGGTTTAGATCCTCTTTATCTGGAGCAGAAATTGTTGCTGTATACAGATAGCTGGAGTAGTTGGCACCTCCACTTGAGATAGGTATAACTGTCACCTTGTAGTTAGTATAGTCATTGTTCTCCGCTACTTTATCAAGTAAGACACGAAGAATTTTCTCTTGCTGGGACATGTTGATAGATTCAAAAGATGCACTGTACCTAGTAAGTATCTCAGCTCAGTATTTATAGTGATAGATAATATCAATTAACTGGAAATGTACGTTGTCATTATATGAATACGAGTATATTTATAAGATAAGATATATTACACATTGCTAACAAGCAACGATCCTACTGAAACTTAGTAATCCCGTTAAAAGTGTAGCACGTCAAATTCTAGAATGCGCTTACGCATCGCCTTCTGATTATAGAGGTCCTGAGGGGTATGTCGGACACTAAAGGTGAAAATGAGCTTTCATACCCATTAAACCCCAGCGGTACACCTGAGTGTCCACCAGTGGCGGAGCCACGGGAAGGCGATGGCATACAACCGCGACTCCATCAGCGTGTGCCCTTAGGGCTCATCGAGGGAGAAACTCCCTGAACTACGTTGAGGTGTAATGGAACACACAGCACACAGACAACTCGAGTCTTCTGGAATAGACGATAACTTCCCCGCCCTGTGATATCATAATGCGGCAGGTCTTGTGCTTTGCGCCTTCACGTTGGTCCTCACGATCGGCCGCGTTCCAGGATATTTTTAATGGAAACTGGTAATGAGAGATCAATCCCTAACACAGCGATGAGAATCGCCCGTTCCTGTGCCCACACGGGGCACTCGGTGAAAGTATTCAAAGCCGTATCTCGGGATATGCCCTCTTCTAGGTCTGCAACTCCTCGAATGTCGGGTTTCAGCCCTCTGCCGCTCGTGGTTCTACGCACCCCAATAGGAATCCGCCAGTTCTTCGGGTTCCAGGTCCCAAAGGACGCTGCCCGCAGGGACGCCTGCCGAATCCCCTGAAACCATCCTGTAACCACGAACTGCCTAAATGGTGATAGTTCGCTGGAGCCTACCCAGCACGGCCTGGTTATGGGAGGATATTATTTTCACCCACAACGATGCCCCGTACGTGATAATAGAGCGAACTATACATATAAATAGTAGGCGGCATTATTTGCCTGTTGCGTGATCCATGCAAGCATAGAGCTTCCAATTTTACTAGAGCCAATTCCAGATCGAGAGCGTGGATACGAAGGATCACTTGGGCAACAGCTGCTATTGCAAGAATAGTGGCCCGTGTGTGTGCCCCGCGGGCTAAAACTAGAGTGTCGTCCGCGTCTCGCGTCGGAAATCAAAGAGTTCGCGAAGACAGGGAATCTTCAATTGTCTCGCGCAAATGCTTGGGCATTGCGTGGAAATGCATTTTAAATGTCCTAGGAAACCGTTACAACTACACCACCCCGAGTGTCACTCAGGTCTGGCCCAAAACTTTTTATATGGTGCATGAGACGAGCTGCGATTGTCTTCTCCATCAACTTGCCTGCCTCATCTTGCAGGACGATTGCACCAAAGGCCGAGGGGTGGTCTTCAGGCCGACCATCCAACCTGATGTAGCGCCTATTCTTAAATTGTGCTCGTGCCATCTTTTCGGATAACGTATTTGTGCCAGGTAGGTAGAGAAATCATGTATAACACTCTCATTGACGTAGTCCATTGAAGGGACCCAAAGGTGACCTGAGATCCCATCTGGACCTGGAGCTCTATTTTTGAACCGCTCCGGTACCGGAGTTTTGCGTCTTTACAGGCGTCAGAAACTACGACTAGCCACGATACAGTCCTTCCGCAGCTACTCGAGCTCTGGGCGCCACCAATAATGGCGCCGTATTGGATCGAATGAATCCATTCAGGGCATGGATATTGTATTCGGCTACTTCATCACAGGGAATGGGTACCTAGGCCTATACAATTGCTGCTTTTTAGTAGCTCCTTGTCAAGTTACTTCAACGCCCATCTTGGCCAACTGGACCAACATGTGACCTGTAGGGCGGGATCCCAGAATTATCAGTAGAGACATCAAACCGAATATATCGTTGGTCTGATAATGTCTCCACGTTTTTCGGGACCTTCCACTCCTGAATGACTCATGAAGACAAGGTACAATAGACATCTGGCCCTTGCATTCGTCACGGGGTAACCCCACAAAGAGGACGTACCGCCGGAATTTCGAGGTCGGCCAAAATCTCAGCCTACGAAATGCCCCTCTGCGCCTGCCAGGGTTATTACCACTACAGACGATTTACCTTTTTCTTCTTTATTTTCTGCCTCGTTGGTCGGTTTGTTCTTATGTTTGCCTTTCTTTCCAGCGTTCTTTAGGTGCGGTAGGAACAACCTCATTGTTGTCCTCAATTAACTAATTAAGCGCTCAACTCAATTAACTCAATTAACCAATGGCGCAGTAATAGCAACACAACTCGCGCGGTTGAGAGTTTGTATTACTGCGTTATTTACCAGAATTGCTGCAGGTGCGGCTTTTCTACTTTTAATTGGCTTTTGCAAATAGGCATCGTTAGATGGTGGCATCAGCGTTGGTTACTTCGCATGTTGAGTTGTTGGTTGCTCAGAGGCTCGCCTGCTTGTCATCTCTCTGATGACAAGCAGGCGAGCCTCTGAGCTAGCCAAGCGTCCATCCGAGCGCCAGACAGCGCAACCGCCTAACGAATCGCTTGCAGTAGAACGTCCTTAAAATTTAGTACTGGTGTGGGAGCTATAGGAGCTGTCTCAGGTCATTGGGCTGTGAGCTCTTTTCTTAAGTTTACTTGCTAGTGAGCACACCTTGAACTACAGCAACTGCTACATTAAGGGCCTTTACACAGGTGTTTACTCAATTTTTGGACTACAGGGCCACCCCAATTATGAACGCCAGACTTTGCGAGATTGTGGTTGCTGAAAAAAATCTACTTCGGAGAGAACGGATACGGCGGATCTGGCCCAAAATTTCTCTGCCCTTTTCTGCCCTTAGTTTCTCATGCTCCGTGGCAGACAGCTCTTTCCTTACTTGGGCAAGACCGATGTACTCACCTGTTGTAGGAGGCCTGCCCCCTTCTGCGCTCCGCAGGGTTTGACTTCATTGGGAGCGTTGTTGTGGAAATTTTGCTATCAACTTTGATCTCCTCCAGGTTGCCTCGTTTGCGGACAAACAGCTTGGCACCCCTGGGAGAATTTTCTCTCCATTGGTAATTCTTCACCACTAAATGCGTCCTAGAGGACTTCTTTTCAGTAAAAAGTACTGGCGTATTCAAATCGGGCACTGAGACGGTTTCACTTCCTGTTGTAAATACGCAGAGTATATTATGTTTTCATTGTTGTTGTAGTTGTTGCTGGGACGAGAGATTGTTCGCCTACGAAGTAGTGGATGCCCGGTGTCGTGGGGCAGCCCTCCTACTCTCCTACTCGGGAACCAAATTTCTTGCTGCTTAGATTCATTTTTGTTTTCCAGGTCCATTAGGTTTGAGGCCGAAACTCGATGATGGACGGATAATGGCGCCCTCGAGACTGGATTCTCCCCAGCTATTCATCCTCGTCCGAGTGCCATTGCAAGGATTTGGTGGATTATCGACCGTGGGCTAATTCAGCATCCTTCTCTCGTAAAGGGAAAGAGAAAAAGAACCAATCAGCCAGCGTCCAGATTAAGCCACGAGGAGGTTATTCAACACCCCATATCACCACGGAAATCTAGCCCCATGCTAAGTACCGTAAGAACAACTTGTGCTACACACACACACACATACACACGCATGACATGTGTGTTGTATAGATGATAGACAATATAATATTATATAAGAAATTGTATCTATTTAAGATTTTTATTATAGACTAGCTAGTGACCGCAACTCCGCCTACGTAGAGTTTGTGAAATAATTAACCGATGCATCATATGGTATGGACGGAGTGTTCGGCATCGGATACTGAAGACCTTTGAATACAACAAAAAATGCTCACCAAGCTCAATATGATTTCCTAAAGCCCCATTTCGATAATCCTCAATATTTAGTCGGGTTCCAAGGACTCATGTGTCCTGTGCTGGAGACCAAACTAAATTATAAATATTATGTATAATAAATAACGGAATAAGTAAAATCCGTTTAATCGTTTCAGACATTAGCGTGTACATGCATATAGACAACGATATTAAAAATCATTGAGTTCAATTCTATTAATGTTTTAGTATAATTCTGTATCAATTTTAGGAAATATCTTTAAAGTACAGGCAATCAATATTTTACATTCTCATAGAAGTCTAACTAACTGACTAAAAGATAATGAGTTAACACTCAAAATTACATAAGGCCGTGACTGACGCGTCGAAGTTTCAGCCAGTAATATCAAGCTCTCAAGATATAAATCTTCCGTCGTCATTTAAAATTGCGTTATAACTGTCGTCATGACCATTGATGTTATTGTAAAATAAGAAATTTAATTTCCGGACTCTCCATAGTAAGCATGATCCTTTTCGGTAATACATAAGATGTCACCAGATATTCTATATCTTTAATTTTCATGTATAGAATAGAATAGAAGTTCTTTATTGAGAATATTAAAATTACATACACTGTTACACAATAACAAACAGAACAACATTATTCTTCCGCAGCTACTTAATTAACTAAGAATGATACATAAGATATAAGGCACATAATTTAGAACATCAAAAAATAAAATGAAAACTAAAGCGCCATTGTGACAGTTGAACAAGTATACTTCTAAACATTTATACCACAATAATGTATATAATGTATTTCTAAATAAAATAAAATTTCTAATTAATAAATTATTAATATGCAAATTATACCTATGATAGTGAAAATTTAAAAAATAGGGTTATATTTTAGATCTTATTGTCAGCGTAACCTATGGGGCTTGCGCAATACGTAACTTATGGTTAGACTCACAACGTTCGCTATGTCGCGAACCATATTCGCACCATATTCTGTTTGCCCAGGTTTAATATTAGCTATACAAAAGAAAAAATAATAAAAACGTTTCATTAAAATCCGCCAATTACTTCCGGATCAGCGTGAACAAACAGACAAACACACAGCTCCATTATTTTCTTTCAAATTTTGTCTCTTCTAATCCTTTATCACCCTGTTATTATTGTTTATGTTTTAATATTGAATGTGTATAAAAGTGTGTCTGTGCACGCTTTTCTGTTAGATAACTAATAAATAGATAAACGTCCATGACCTGGGCGACCTCTGGCATGATAGAGTTGCTTCTACTGCGGCGTCAATCGTTCAATCGAATATTTTGTAAATTAATATAACATAATTGGATTGTAAATAAAAACTTAGCTATACATACTTATATACAAATTGTAAAAATCTATTAGATTTTTCAATTAATGATAAATTTGTATTAAAAAAATAACGGAAGTAAATCATTTTTTAGGTAAGGAACAAATAAAGTTAAATGTAAAGTTATACATTTAAAATGTAAAAAATATATAAGGACTTTTTAGCCCGGTCACCATTGATATTAAAAAAAAAGATACAGAATTTCTGACTGACCTGTCATTCTGAAAAATTATCCTTTTGCAAAGTTTTGCTCATGAGTTTGAGTTGTTTTTACAAAATGGATAATTTGACATGGGTAACTACTTCTTTTATACGAACGGTTTTGAGATGCTGACTCTGTATCTTGGTATTTCAATGCCGGTCATACTAGAGTCTAGACTGAATGAGCTAAATTATTTCACATTTTACATTATGAAATATTAACAGTCCGCATCAATTAATCATCTACGAAGTTGTTACAGAAAAGCTATTAATATGTTTTAACGCTTTTTAGATAAATTTGTTCTGTAAACTTATTCTGTAATATACAATAAAATAAACAAATTGTAGATTTTATAGATATATCCATGAAACTCTCGTTTCATAGATATAACAGTAGAAAGTTAAAAATTATTTATTCTTCATAATATTAATACTCTTCAACACCACCTTCACACCTCACGGTTTGACTAAATGATGAATAAAAATTGCGATATTACGGCTTTCGATATATCCAGGAAGAAATATCGACATATCGGGAAATTTTATATAAAAATAGCACTTCAAATACGAATGTATTTAGTTCAGCAGTCTTAATAATATTAATAGGACTTATAAAAAAAAGTCATCAAATACATAAGAATTTGCAAATTAATCTGCAATATGTTCACACTATAGCACTAGCAACTGGCAATATAAGATTTATTAAAAGTAGTTGTAATTTGAGAGATAAGAGAACTAATCCTGAATGGCCATCCTCAACTTTTTCTTTAATGAGTCCACTAGCATTTTAAATTCATATCATAATCAAATATACATTGTACCGAAAACTTATTTCGCAGGTTTTATTGAACCCGTATATTCTTATGTAAAATAGCGCGAAAAGATAAAAATATTAATTAATAACTTAATTGATAGTTTCAAGTTTTTTTTTAATACTTATATTGTTTTGAGTGATTATTTACCTAACATGGTTACTAGCAATGACATATTATTATATTTAAATGCAAAGTAGTAAGTAGGTACCTATCATATTTATTCGAGCGACCGGAAAAAATATGTATTGATACGATTTTCGATATTGGTATTAGTATCGATATATCGTTTCAAATTATATAGGGGAAAAATATAGAAATATCGAGCAAACAATAATATCGATAGTCATTAAGCATTCCTACATAGAAAGCTAGAATTGTAAATTTGCGATAGTTCCTGAACAGACTTGTAGAGATCATGTTCGGGGTATTCAGTTGTCAAGTAATGATAAGATTATTGAGACACAAAAATGTAACAGTTATAATTAATTATTCTACAATTCATATTTTCGATTTATCTTTAATCTAGAGTATTCGATAATTATTACAAAAACATTTTTGTATTTTTGCTTTTCTGTATCTATTGTATCGTTACTTTCTAATACGCGGGACACTCAGAAAACCTTACGAAAACAGAAAACAACGTTCTATAAATAAAATATAGATGAAGATTACTTCTTTTAAAAGTACTACTATAAATCTTTTCAAAGTGGTGGAGAGTACCAGGCTCGATACAAAGTTTTATTCGTCTTATCCATTTTTCGAAACACTTTTTCTATTTCGCCGCAGACACTCTCACTTAGAGCCTGCTTAAATGCTGACAGAGCATCTTCAACAAAAAGTTATCTGTTTGAGAGATGGTACGTGGTGCCTGATCAGTGCTGTGAGGAGGACGACACAAGGGTTTGACCAGCGGCTGTCAGCAGGAAGTCCCGTATTTTGAGTGCGGTGTGCGAGGGCGCGTGGTCGTGATGAAGCAGTGACTCGCGGAGTCCTGCGCTTGATCGCTTTCGCTCACGAATGAAAAAGTTCTGGCTAGCTGAAATTGATTCTTGATGATATTGATTAACTCCAGACCTCATTGCCTATGATGATGTCGTAAACAAGCCGACACGAGACTGCAATAAAATGTATCTATTATGTCATGGCACCACTCCACCCGGGCCTGTGCGTAACACGGCGAGTTTGTGCTCACTGATCCTCTTCACGCGAAGATGTTCTCGTAAAGTGTCATGAATGCTTCTCGACGCAATCTACATTATGTGCCGAATTTACTAGTTATGTGATTTTTCTTGAATTAAATTTTTCACTATAAGCACGTTTTCTTCCGGAACAGCCGTTATATGGCAAACATTTTTTCTTCATCCTGTAGAGTTAGTCAACCACGCTTTAATTTGTTATAACAACTATACACGAATACTCTGCAAGGACATTCGTACGTAAATGCCATTTGAAGCCTATAGATTCATCTAGTTTCAGGTTATATTTGAAATCATAAAAAATTACCGTGCGAAATTGTTCCCTGTATAGATTCATTTTTCAGTAAGACACGACCATTTTAAATAGGTCTTAAAAAATTAAAGGGAAATTTTAATAATCGAATGTACTCATAAATAAGTATATCTTCAAAATAAATTATATCATGTCAGTGTCTCACACATAAAATCTTTTTCTCGCACTTTCTGTATATCACTTTTTTTAGGATTTAAATATTTTTATTAAAGCATAGGTGGACGAACAACCAGTCGGAGTCATTAGGTGACTACAAGCGCCCATTAACACGCCATTGCACGCCCTTGCCCTATGTCTCCATTTTTGTATCTTATATCATTTTGAATATTTTAAAAGAGTTTAGGAACAACGGACTATTCACCAAGGTACATCACTATTCACCATGTATAAAATTAAATATGCCTAAGATATAGTACAAGTAGCTATTACTCGTAGTGGTTACTCACTACGCGCTATCTTTGTACTCCAGCCCCTCATTCCTTGTGTATCATTAGCAAAACTAAAACGGTGATCAACTTTATGGCTTACTACTGACTCCGCTCTCGACGTAATTTATTAACTAAAATTACCGAGCTATGTGATGGAACTGTTGAAGTAGAGAAATTTTCTAGCATTAAACATAGGTTATTGGTGGACATGAATTGGTACCGTAACATGTCTATTGCAAATAAATAAAAATGTCAACATGGTTATCGATCTTGGCAATAGGTTCTCGGTACGCCACTAAATGCGAGTGAGATCCACCATATTAGGAGGATTATTAGGAACGCGTCCTACACGAACCCAAACTAGAAGCTCGTATAAATGTTATACTGGATTAAGAATATGTAAACTATAAATTAAACTTGCGTATTATCGGTGTCAATAAAGATATTTACATCATGTAGTTGATAGTATTACAATATGTTGGTAACAATATACTTAATAATTGATATTACAGCACACACAATAAACGAACTAACAAACTTTGGTATTTATGTAGCATAAAATTTGTAGTTTCCGTAATTTATTTTAAATATTACGATATCGATATACATAACATGTAAATTCTTTTTAATCGAGATTTTGAAGTCCAATGTTGTACATAATATAATAGAACATCGATATATTGTCACATCCCTAGACCTACAATTTCTACATTTGCGTTATTTTGTACACATAAATCTTCTCTGTAATTTTTTTGTTCTTTTTTGATATTCCGATGTTTTGATCAAAAAGAGTTTAATTTCGTACAGTCCACCCCGACGACTACTCTATATATTTAAAACATAAACATCTGCTTTACCTCTATGATGCTTGTTCAGTGAATCTTATTTTTGTTTGTCTGATATATAAAACAGAGAAACCTATTACAATTGCTTCTATCTTTTATTGATGGAAGTGGCTATGACAATTATCAGAAACATGTATACGATACGCAAGAGGCAGTTCCATGCTGCATTGCGGCCGAATTGGCCCGGCACGGCAGGCCTACCTTTTGCTCGCATGATACCGCCGTAAAGTGACGGCTGTGCGACAGCACACGTCACGAGTAGTCGGGAGGTGTAGTGAGAGGAGGAGAAATGGACAGTAACGAATCTGCATGACAACAGTAATGTGGATATCTGTGGGCTTCGGTAGTCATAAGGACTCCGAATGCTCGTTCCCCCCCTTATACTATAAAAAGGTTATCTTCCATTGTAATACAAGACACCCATTGTTCGTTAAGAGAATGTCATTTAACAGTAGATTCACAATAAAGAAGATCTAAATAAATTAATTAAAACACGTAAAAAATTCAAGCAGAGAATGTATTCGCGGTACCTATTAATAGTTTCATACTATTTCCTTTTTTGGACACAACCGCTTTGCGCTAGATCCACGCGTGAGAAACTGCAAGGGAATTAGTGTACAATAAAATTACTTTTATTTATATCGCGATCGCAAAATGTAATTATTACATTTGTACCGTAATAATGTAAACATATTAATAGAGTACGTGGTATCAAATGGGTTAGAATGGTTGAAATTTGACCGCTTTTTTTTCACAGGGAGAATGCAATTACGCATTATGCCTGAATAAATCAGAAGAATCATGCAGTATGTTTGACGCGCTCAGGACTAAGCCACTACCGATTTAAAACCGGCCGCCGAAACCGTCAGCGACGTGACCGGAAGTTTCCCTGGTAAGGTTCGGTCTTCGTCTAGATTGAGCCTCGTTTCAGCACTACGAGAATGATGCCGAAGAAATAAATGTGGGTAAGCCTGAGTCTCTGGCTGCAAAAAAAATGAAGAACCTTGCTTTATGGTAGCCTTTCGCAAATGGATATAAGTTGTTTGACGACTCGAGTTGACACTGCCGTGGTCCGTGACAACAAACTATGACAGATGACTCACATTGACACTTGTCTATTATATATTTTCACTCCACACCTTATCCATCTCCATAGGGTCTACAACAACTAAGCACGAGTATCAAATCTCATATTCTACCGCGTCTCTGATGTGGATAGTCGAAAAAAATACAAAGTTTTCTCCACTATTAATATCTGTGACACACGTAACTGGACTCTATATCTAATTATCGTATCATTAAAACGATGAAATCGCAACATCACTAGCCAAGTAGCATTTACGCAGCCACGGACACTCATAGAGGATTTAAGGCCAAGTTTAAACGTTAATATCGTAGTGAAAGTTAAGTGTGGATTCACACAATTTGCGGTGCGACACGAGTGCGAGATGAAAATCTAAAATTACATCGCGCACGGCATACCACAATCTATTTTTATTTGTAGAATATTCAATTACCGTCTTCCAAATAATTACGTTACCGCCTTGGGCTCGCCGGGGAGTAAAAATCAACTTCTCAGTGTCAAGTCGATGGGCGCAACGTTTAGAAAGAATACAACAAGTAAAATATAATAAGGGGTGTGTGTAAAAATGGATGAGATCCACGAGTTTAACATAGTTGAGCGATCGCTTACCTTGATCTTGACATTTTTATTCTGAAAGGAATGAACACATAAAGAAAAATAAAATGGTGTTTATTTACCATATAATCATATCTATATCCATAATTAATATACGTCTTGCAGGGGTGGCCTACAATATTAGACGTAGTATCTTCAGTATTTCTCGTAATTTGAAATGCATGATTCACGTAGCAGTTACTCAATACTTAGCTTTTCGCCATGACTCGCGATCGAGTGGAATATAAGCTGTAGTGACCTACTTGAACCTACTTAGAGTTAACATTAGGCATCCTTGAAGTGCCATACATTCGGAATAATGCCTATCTGATGCGTACATTGATTTCCAAAAATACCAAGATACACAGTCCGGATCTCAATGATAGACGTCGGACATCTTTTATGTGCACCATGTAAAATTATGCACTGTAAAGACAACTTAAAATTACTCGGACCACCAGCGTGATTTTAAGTTGTTTTTACAAACATTTGACTTAGAAAAAATATATAATATATAGGGATTCTTTAGAATGACAATTCAGTACGAAATCGAATATCTTATATTTTTGATAGTCAATGGATGCGTATTAGTAAATTTGAAAGAATAAGAGAAATAGTAATAAGAAGAAAATAAGAATTAATAACCAACTTTCTTAGCAATGTAACAAAAAATTATGTAATAAATAAACTTAGTGAATTTAATAATGTTTTATTCTCCACCCTTATTGCTCAATAGATATACTAATACGTGAAGAAAAAAAATCCCGTCCCTTTTTAAGGAATTGCAGGGATGGAGGAGTTAAATTTGGTACAGTTGAAGATTCTATCGAGAACATATGCAAAAAGCTAATATTTAAATATCATCAGATGAATAAAAAATATGCATTAGACTTATAGATTTAGAAAAATACCAATATATATATAGTAAGCGTCTTAAAACCGACCATATAAAAGGTGTGCGTGCAACTCTCAAATTATACACTTTATAAGAGAATAATTGTAATAAGAATTTAAATACATGAGCGTAAGTATGACATTACCAGGTACTATGTTTAAATTTGGCTCATCTCTCAAATTTTGTATATCTTGTATTTTTCGTAAATCAATTATTAGTTTTACTAGGTACAAAACTTTTATAATTGATTGAATGTACTGTCACTTCTTGATGGAAATTCATGTTAGCACTTGAATAAATAAATAAATTAATATTTTTAGTTTTTATATTATTTTTTCCACAAATAATTTGTTTTTCACTTTACGTTTACTACCGGTCTCGACTTATCACCTTACCTGATGATGATAAGTCGAAACTGATAGTTAACGCAGACTGGACAATAAATTATTTGTGGAAAAAGTATATAAATTTATTTATTTATTCAAATGCTTACAAGATTTTTGTATACAATAGTTTAAACAGAGAGTCCACACTCTCATATAACGGATGACAGAAGTGCACGGGAGGAAGTATGAATGTGGTAGAAGTAATGAATCATGTCACGATCTTTGATAAGTGGCACCAGTCTCTAACTACTCAAGGTACTTGTATGTACCTACATATACTTACCTAAATAAAGCACCCCAATGTTGTAACAAAAAATGAAGCGATATTCATACGTTTATTGTATACTTTTTTCATGAGAAAATTATTTATTCCGCATCGGCCAACCGTGAGTGGGAGGCTGACCCAGTGTGGGCTCCGAACGCGCTACTAGGGAACTGCACTCCGCTAAAATCCTACGGAAGCACTCAGCCGCCTTGGAGGTATGAGATGACCCCGGATCTGTTACCAACACCTCGGCGTCAGTCTGGATCCCCATTCATACGACACCGTCCAACCTATAATTAGAAATACTACATCATGTCTTACAGATTTATTAGAGTTCATATTGCACATACTTAAGCGTCAAATGTATTACGATATAAATTAAAAAAAAAACTGTAATCGTTTACCATCATTGCACAGTATCACGAGAGGCCAGTGATGAGAACTGGGCGAATAGCACCGAAACATGATCAAAGAGAGATGTATTTCAGTTGGTTTTTACAAGTGATTCTAGTTTCATTTGTTACGAGTTTTTGTACGAAACCTCGGTTCAAAGCGGACGATGTAGGTCGCACGGCCGAACACTGATAATACGAACACTTTTACTTGGAGAGATCGTCCATTATTAATTTTATTTTGGATCGGGCCCGCGTCTGAAACACACTTAACCGATTTCTGTCAAACGATAATAGAGTCGAGTAATCGTGCAGCGAAGTAGAAAATAATGTTCTTTTAATTAGACACGTTATAACATTTTTGGGTGCGTATAGTTTTTTCTTACGTCCGTGACATGTGGCCAGTGTTGCACTCGAGATGCTGCCATGTTTGGTGCGCGTGCGCCGCTTAATCGCCGCGTAACGGTGGCGAACTGTAAAGCGCGCTATGGCTACGGGCCGCGGCTTGCGTGCTAAATTTGCCGAAACATCGCCATCTCTAGCGGGAAATTTTTAACATCGCTTTATTCTCTTTCTTAATTCGGTCTGATGATATGACGATTTAAAACCGAATGGAAAGTTAAATGATGACGAGTATTTTGTACAATTGAATGGCCGGCGATGTCTCCCAAATCATTACAAAGATTAAGAGATTTTTTGTTTCTCCGATAAATAGGATGAACATTCTTCTGATCAACATTAGTCGCTATGAATCTGGAGAGAGCAAACGAATAATAGATATGTAAAAAATAAGAATTAATACCTGATTCTTCTACGACTTCAAGGATAAATAAACAAAAACACAGATTTCTTATTAAAATTTATCGGTCTCAATGTATTATTATGTATCGTCGGAAAATAATAGTTCAGTTCCATGTTGTATGTTGTTATGATCTGTGGTTTGTATTGACCGCGTGTATCTTAAGGTGTGGATTGGAGCATATTTGGACCGAACATGTGATTTAATCGTTTTTAATTAGTATAGTTTATTTATTTAGTACAAGAATATGCCCGAAGAGACATTGCAGCTACCTAATTCATCTCAAGAGGCGACATAAAAAAGTTCAGTTTATAACACCTTGACAAAAATTAAATAAATAAAATCTTTATTTTTGTAAAAACTACACAATGAATAATTATTATTAACTTATTACAAGAAAGAAGTTCTAATTCTAATCATATGTAGACCTTTAAAAAAATGGCCGCCGGTCTTCCGCTTGGGTCATATATTGACAACTATACACTTACTAATTATATACACTTATTTTCTAATTATGTACAATACACAACTTTGTGCCTTAGCTTTTGATATTGTCAATGCTAGTCATGGTTTGGTCTGCGATCTCATCATCACTATCCACAGGAATCTCAGGTTGATACACTTGACAATGCTAATGTTGAACAGATATGTGTTCTATGCATGCGCTATCCACAGAAAGTTGCTATCCAGATACACGTGCGTAGCTTACTTATATTTGTATGTATTTAACAAGTATTCGGTGAAATATAGTGCCTTGCTTGCAGCTGAATCGGACCGGCATGAAAGGGGAGATATTCACATGATAGCAGAAACACCACCACAAAATGAGAGCTATGTCGTGAATTATCAGTTCATTGGAAGACGATTGACAACTCATAATAATTATGCGTATGTCTATGGGCATTAGTAGTCAAAAATATGCTCCGACTGCTACTTTGCCCACTTTATAACAGAAAAAAAAACAAGAAAAAGAAAAGAGTTTTAGCATTCTAATCACTGTTAACTTGTCTTTTTACCCTTTCTATCGTTATACACGCACATCTTCACGCTAGCTCCCTCATGGGGTAAGCATAGCGAACAGAGTGCCACTATACTTTAGCAAACAATTATTATTAGTCCTTATTCATCCACCACTGTACCCACAATCTACATAAGCCTCTTCCAATGGCCACTACAAAGTCCCCAAAAACGCAAAATCTACTCAACGGTTTCAAATCTATGAAGAAATTGCAAGATAACCTCGACTGGTATTTTCTTCAACATTGCAACTGGTCTGAGGTGGATGGAAACAGATACAAGTAAGTCAATTAAAAACAATATCGCCTCTTTGTAAGTTAATTAGTTTTCATATGCATGGGATGTTAAATTACGTTTCTCTTAGAATCTCAACGGAGAATTTCGATGTAACTTGCACCAGTGTTTAAGCAGACAATTAAAAAAATATAGAATATTAGAAATAACTAATAGAATAATTACTTATGTTCGGTATGTGTTAGTAGCGTGATACGGGTAGGCATACTGCCACAGTTATTTAGTACGTAATACATATCACACATACAGAAACAACTACAATATTTTTTTCATTCCTACAGCCACATAGAGGTCACACTCTACTTTTCATTATTATCTATGTAAAGACATGTAATAATTTTGTATATGTTATAATGTAATGATATACCTTACATGAAGCTTTTTGACGGCCGGTAATGATGGTAAAAAATATTATAATGAATGGATCGCACTTGTTTCCGGTGACATACATTTGCATCGCGGTCACAGTTTCTTTAACCACCGACTTCCAATAATTGCTTGATGTATTATTAACATTTACCTCTCGATCCACATTCGTTTCGATTTAAAAGCTACATCATGTCCGTTGTGTGGTATTTTTTATACCTACGCATTGATATAGGTGCGGTGGTGATATGCCAAGTGCACAGCAATACGAAACGGGACAAACGAACAATTCCGGAATAGATGCCAAATGGGCAGCCCAGTGGCGGTCACGGAAGTATGTCAACGGGTTCCCGTGGTCCCGCCCTGAAGCGGACGAGTAGGAACATCGCTGGGGTTTAGTGAGAATGGGGTTCCAACATACCATTCAGGAATCGACCAATTTAAATGCTAAATACAGTGCGACGGCATAACAATTTCACAAAATTTTCAAAATATATATACATTATTTAACTGATTTAGCTTTTTCATGTAAGTTCATCCGATGAATTTGAATGGGTTTCAGACCGTCTAGTTGTGCCACTGTGTTCATGGTACGCCGTATGAATATCATCCTTCCACTTGACAGTGGTAAAACACGATTAGATTATCAATACAAGCCTTCGCATAGTCGAATATGACGAGGCGTTTATGCATCATAACATCGCCTTGTAATGTCTCACTAGTAAACGCAAGCTCGGATACTGAGAGAGATAGTTGAATAAGTCAATCATGTAATCTAATCTCATTATCACTACAAATTAATCAAAATCATGTAGTAAATTATCCTATAATTATATTCTAAATTAACTTATGACTGGAACCTTTGTGATGAAAAAAGCTAAAATAGCAAAAAGCCAATAAGTATTAAGTACATTTAACAGGCATTACAAAGTTATGGTGGAAAAAAGAAAGTCATGAACCGTTTTATTTCTCCTATGGCCAGTCGTGTTACAGTTGACGACAACAGAAGCGAGTTCAGGCTATACCGATGCCAGTATACAGCCAATAACACTATTATAATAACGCGATGTTAACAGATAATCATAAAAGAACGCAAACATCGTAACACGCAAACATTTAATGTAACTAAAGCGCTTTAGGCGATTGTTCTCGGTGTAAGTGATTACCGCTTACGGTCATTGTCATCATTATAATTTAAAACACTTTTGTTTTTTATGCCAATCGTGTTGTGTGAAACATTTATTTAATACTACATTTCGTGAACGTAATATGAATTTCTTTTTATGAAATGATTCGTTGAAGCGAGATGAGAATCAATAACTAAACATTCTTTTCGATATCAACACTATATTTATATACACTTTCTTAGTTTCATAATCTTCCTGTGTCCGATGAAACTTATGTTAACATTTTTTTTAATAGCAAAGGGAGGCAAACGAGCAATCGCCTTTTCCAAGATTTCCAAGATCCAACGAGCCTTTCCCAAGATGCGTTGCCCTCCTACCACCCGCCGATATGCCACCGGCTACTCACAAACTGCACGAAACGCGACAGCGACACTGACACTTTACGCCGGCATCAAGTGAGCGAGAGGTACTTGCCCGGTCGTGGCGGTCCAATTATGTTGCATATGAGGATGCAGTGTCGCGCACCATGCATGGCACTAGCTCCTCCTATGCAGCATGGCACTACCTTCTCCTATGCAGCATGGCACTACCTCATCCTATTTTTTATTGCAATTCGATAGTTTAAAGATTGTGTCTGTAGTCGGGACAGGGAATGTGTAAATTATAATTCTAGGACCTACAAGAGTAGCCGCTACTATTTTACTATACTTACTCGATAGCTGTTTTGGGCTACTCTTCGCTACCACAGCATAAGTTTAGGTCTCAAAAAAAGGAGAACATATCGGTAAAAGAGAAGCATACACTGTGCTACAATTTCCGTAAACAGTAAGGTTGGTTGCGTTGATAAAGCTGTAATGTTCCTACCATCATTGTAAGAAATAGTCTCTAGTGTATCAGCAATAGCTAACAGGTAATCAGACGGAACACACGAGGGTAAACAAAGAGAAAGCATGCGCTAATCTAAAAAAAATGTCAACATGAAAATGTAAGCATTTTATTATAATAGCTTGCGAAACTGTATTAAGATGAATTAATTGATCAGTTATTACACTTTAAATCATTAGAAATTACATATAGTATTATCATTGTATAGAAAACTTGGAGTCCGTCCCGGCTTCGCACGGATAATTCACAAAATATGGCAAAAAAATTTAATGAATGAAATATACTTAATTGTGACAACAAATAGAACATAATAATATAAAAATACAATTTTTATTGATTTACAAAGATATAAAAATTATAAATTCATGATATTAATAATTCGATCGGCATGACATGCCGATGAAAACAAATTAAATTTATGACAGAACAACGTCTGCCGGGACTGCTGGTTGTCAATTATTGCTGCAAGCGAAGTAAGGATTTATTTAGGTAATTTTTTTCTCAACTTTGGTTACATTATCGAAATTTAGACGTTTTAGAACATGTTTTAATGCCTATATTCATCACAAATATGGACAATATTTTTCAAATCGGTCCAATAGTTTCGGAGCAATGCAAACAAATGTTTCCTCTTTATAACATTAGTACAACCTGAGGTATAGGTAGCCTTTTTTTTTGTTGACGCGGGGAAACGCATTTACGCGCCTTCACCGGCCCTGGGTGGGGTCGAGTTTTGTGTGGGGCTCGCGGCACATGATAGTGAACCCACAAAAACCACCCCCGTGCCCCGGAACAACAATCATCAGGGCACCTCGACGGCTAGTCGGGCCTGCTAGCCATCGAGGTAACTACTAACGACTATTCTAAGGGACCAACTCCACCTCCACAGATGGGGCTGCCCAGCACTACAGGACAACCCCACCCAACTTTGGGACAGTGCAATGGAGTGTGGCTACCATCCTAACCCCTTGCCCCGTGCGCAAAAGTGCCACCTCCTGTTGCTCTTAGGTCCCCTCTTCTTAAGTCGCGGTGGCGGGACTCAGTAGCCTGGGGTATACCCAGGCGCAGCCAATTGAACAGAGGGAGCTCCTCTTTGTACTCCTCTTATAAGAAAAGGGGACAAGAGAAGGTCCGGTGATGGCGCGTATATGTGTTGCGTCAGCAAAAAAGAAATCATTACAATCAAAATTTAAATTGTAATATAATATACCCCTTAACCATGTCATTGGTTCAATGAAACACCTGCATATATCTAATTTCATCTTATTTGCGAATTAAATTGTAAGCAAGATCCAACCGCCAAAACTAACGTTACACAAAAACATCTGCACGATCATTCATCTATACCGTAAATAGTCAACTAAGTACTATAAATGCCATGACTTATCAAATATACATATTGCGGTCCTAATAGAGTTTTTGGGATACTTTTTTTACTCTTTCTTTCGGTGTGCATCAAATTATGTGAGATTATAAATATGATAGTGTTAAAGTGATGTTATCTTGTGCGTTCCACATTTCTCCGTTTTCATATTCATGAGCTCACTTACCGATTTTGACAGCCTCCTCTCTCACCCGCTCGTCGTCTTCTAGGACATGAAGGACAACTGATGCCAGATCGTGAAACAACGCCGCCCATCTCGGGCACAACATGCATAAAAATTCGTGCAACATTTACTCAACTATTTATAAGCATAAGCTTTAATAACTTATGTGACTCTTAGCATAGGCCTTTTTAAGTCGGGCTAGTGAACATGAGCCGGCCAAATGTAGACGGAAACGATATACCTAGTGATCTTACTAAATCGCATGCCCACTAACATCGGTTGTACCAATGCAAACTTATGTTTCAACGTCATGGCCTACTGAGCCATTCATAAGGTATCTTTCCGACTCAACGTATAGTAACACGGTTCTATAGATTATATACTCTCCGAAGAATCTACTACATGGAAGACGCACACCGCCATTAAAATACACTATCCCTCAGAATCTCCTCACCGAGCGTTTCTATACTTAACCAGTCAAGCCTCAAGCACTACTTCATTTACATTCAAATAACTTGCACTTTTCTTTGTACCATCCAATACTCTACCTACAATAAAAAATGCGATCATACACACCGTACATCTGCGATGCCTGTCATTCGGACATATTCCCTTTCAACACCTACAATTAGGTTATCCACAGACTATCTTATTAAAGCAATTAAATCACTTTGAATATTTGATTACTGGCTGTAAAAGAACAATAAAGAGATAGGATTACTTACCGGACGCCATTTCGTGTCGGCGCGCACTTGTAATTGAACCACTTTTGTTTATTGTTTGTTTTAATTTGCTATTTCAATAAATTCGTACCAGTAACCTAGAATACATCAATCAAAGTGTGAGTGGGTCATGTGGTATACATTACAGACGATTGTTCGTAGATACTTAGATAGCCATCAATCGCATCGCATCTTTGATAAACAATTTGATACTTGACAGAATATGTGTGTCAGAACAGTGGAGGTTTTCGATTTTAGAATTATGATATGTTTTACACTCAGATGGTACCATGATTTGCACTATCACGAATTAAATTGGGTTTATAGTGAGTAAACGTATAGAACGTTGGTGTAAAGTTAATTAATAATATATTTTAAATTTTCCACTGCAGATCTAGATTACTTACTAGGATTGTTTCCAGATACTAAGTATATAATTAGGTTAAAATGGGCAGTTTATAGTGAAAATCTGTAAAATTATTTACTAACGCAAAAAATTTGGGTGCATCACATTTATGATTAGGTAGTAATGTAATACTAAGAAAGTTTACCCGTGTTCACGGTGATCTTACAAGCTAATGAATGGATTTTATGCACCTGTTTATAAATCTTCAGAGTTATAGTATAGATTGTGATTTGTATTCATTAAATTTTCCCGGGAGCTTTCATCAGAAATGCTATTCCGTTCGAGCTATAATATGTGTCTACAAATCGATGTAATGTTAAGATCTACCCAATTTATTGCACAAAGCCTTGTAGGTACGTGGTTTTTTTTTTCTTACAAAGTATTTCAAATTAACTCTGCACTATCTGTCTTATCTGTTAAATATACCTTTATTAACGGAGCTTTTCTGTTTGCTAATTTAATTATGTAGATACTATCTCTTCATAATTAGATTAGTTATGTAAAGACTTGGTTATTTCTTTTTATCATTGTCAAACCTATTAGGTACTAGAATTGGACACCTTAACCTACATTCAGAAGCGTACACCACATTGAATTGAGAAAATTAGAATCCCACCAATCAATTTCATTTCGATATCCAACCCTCTATATAAGTTGTGTAAACTGCTAGTAAATATTAAGCACAGGTCCCGGCGCGTACACACCCGCGTCCCGCCCTCGCCCCTCCGATACCGTATTTCATACTTCTGCGCAATAACGGCCAGCGTTACACTTTTGTACTACATTACTAAATCTAATTTATACTATACTAATATTATAAATTTGCACTAAATTATTAAATCTACATTACTAAATTGATTAAAAAAACAGTAGGGAACGGCGTGCTTTGATTTACAATCGGCATGTTGTGGATGAAGCGGAAAGAGAGGATATATATACCTCTTTTTATATTTTTAGTGACTGAGTCGACTGCATTGGGACTTCCATTGCAGTCTACTCGAGCTGGCACCATCGTAATACCTCTAGCTCACTTCACCACGGCAAATACATAATACCGCCCTAAAGTTACATCTTCTCACGCGTTTCGTGTACTTTGTGGTAGCCGGTGGCTCTTTGGGGGAAATAAGAGCTACATATTATCATAGTAGTTATGTGATGTTCGTAGGCGTCGGTAGTCGTAAAAAGGCTCAGATTCTCGTTTGGCCTCCTATTCTATAAAAAAAACACGACGAGGTGAAAGCTATGCTGTGAAGTTTCGTACGCTGTATGAGATTCCAAATCACCCGATGCGGGACAACATATGTAACCTCTGGTTGTGCAGATATTTATGAGTTTCGGTAATAGTCTCATAAAGACTCAGATGTTCACGTATAGTGAGATTCTTTGCAAAAACAATGTAATGCAATTTTATAGTGTTCCGTATGAATAACAAATATACTTTTCAATGTTTTATTAATTGGAAACAACTAGAGCCTGTCAAATCATTTATTATAGAAAGAACGAATAAGGTGGTAAAGTGAAAAACTTTTAAACACGGCAGTTTGAAACTTATCTATTAGAAATTCTATACAAATCCGATCTATCCTCCCACTTTAAATACAACATATGCCCGACTATGTCTACTTTCAGTTAGTATACATTATTTTGTCGTCAATATTCCAAGAAAACTAATTTTGTTTGCCTTAAAGTTCGTGAAAGTTGTTATTATTATTCTATATAGAAATACAGTATCCTACATTTATACTGGATATAATGAGCCTAGGCCATTCTCTAAGTTTTTATCAAATCTATGGAAAGAGTCATGTCCGCGGGGTTCTAAACGCAAAACATACCAAAATTTTAAGATATAAAGTAGTCCTTATTTTATTACAGATAAATAGGTATTTTGATTTCAACCAACTATCAAAATTAAGTATTTTATACAAAAAAGCAATTTATAATATATTGTAGTGTTCAAGATGATTTATTTATATGTATGTACCTTCGAATTACTTATTAATACGACGAATCAACTTACAAACAGACTCTGTTGTATTAGTAGCTACAAAAATGGGTAAATATAAAAGTTCTGATTCCATGTCTTGATTTGAAAATTCATTTTCAAACGGAGACAGAACACAAACGCGCGTACAAAATGGAAGACACAGAAGTTAGAGCCAAAAGAGAGATTGCCGAATCATTCAAACTTTGCATATTCTCGATGAAGTTTATCGGACTATCATTTAAAAAACCTGACAGCAATAAAGACTACTTTTGGCAGAAACTCATAGTCCTCGTTTCAGTTTCCAGTATTTGTTATCATGTTTTCAGCGAAGTTATGAATATATTTTTCATGTTGGCGGATTCACCAAGGCTTGAAGAAGTTGTCCCACTATTCCATGTTCTCGGCTATGGCGCTTTAAGTACGATTATTTACTACTACTCTTGGAATATAGTGATATTATTATTTAAAACGTACATTGATATACAGATCTGCTTATTTTTTATTAATTTCACAACGAATGCCTAGCATTAGAGTGAGAACTCTAGGATCAAAAAATATTTTTGTCTAGTTTTTGCTACAATTTTTGCTATTTTGTTTTACCACACCGAATTAACTTTGTCCTAATGATATTTCATAGGTTATAAAATTTTATTGAAATAAAAATGAAATACCTACTTACTAACAGGAATGAGAAAATTCTATTTCGACACATGTTATAAAATAAAATTGTTATATTCTCACCTTTATGTTGCCGTCTAGGTATCTTCAAAATGTCTGTATTGTGGTATCAAAAGGATGTTTTTGAAAGACTCATAGAGGAGCTATCGACTATATGGCCCATGCCACCACTTAGTGAAGAGTCACAACTAATCAAGGAGCAGAGCTTATCTGCATTACGTTTGGGACACTTGGGTACTATTTTATTTTTTAAAAAGGTTTAGTAGCGTTAGAATTCTGCTTCATTGTCCGCTCATACCACTTTCATTGACATTTGCTGGCATGACGAAAACCTACGCAGAACTCGTAACGTATTTTCCGAGATCCCAAATGGACATTTGTTATACACAAATGTCCATTTGGGATCGTAGACCGCACTATAGGGAGTAGACGTTTAGCATTTTTTTTTAAATCAGACTGTGAACTGTGCATTCCTACCGCTACCGCTCGTGTGCTTCTGTGCCATCTAATAATAATATATACTGCTCAAAACAAAATAAGGGCCACTAAGATTTTTTGATGTATCATGAAAATAATAAAGACATTAACTTATTTTACTTATGTAACTACAAAATAATGTTATTAATAATAATATGGGCTAACAATTGCTTATAATAATGATCATGAATTGCTTTTTATGTTCATAATAAAATTGGCCATTTTGAATGAAAAATATAAACAAAAGTAATCACCGGAAAAAGACAAACTACTGTTCTTGTCACACTTGTTTCTTCTTTTTACTAACGAGTATGTCCTTCTCTCTCAGCAATACACTCCAGAAGCCTCGTATGCATACTTTGGATTAAATTCCTCTCGTTTTCATCTGGAATCTCCTCCCAAGCATCTTTTAAAGCGTCAATCAGATGCTGTTGGTTGTAGATGAGCAAGGGTCATTCTCTCCAACTCTTCGTTTCAATTGGTCCCACAATTGCTCAATCGGACTTGGACCTGATGACGTCCTAGATGTAACGTTCTGCAGTTACGGTATCCGAATTTAAAATGGTGAGCTCGGTTTTACCGTGTAAACTAATCCCACACCAAACCATTACGTTGGGACCACCGAAACGGTCAACTTCGTGAATGCAGGACTCCGAAAACCGCTCGCCGCGTCGTCTCCACACTCTAACACGCCGATCATCATTAAGAAATTTTACTTTTCACTCGTCTGTAAAAAGCCCCTCGCCCCACTGATTCATCCCCCAGTTCAAATACTAACGGGAGAATCTTAATCGGTTTGCACGTTGAACCCCGCTCTGAGGAGTTCGAACAACTCGTCGTCTTGACGTTTGCTGGTCTTCGTGCAATCGATTACGTATGGTTTGACTACTGACACGGGTACCCGCTGTCAGCCGTAGGTGGTGTCGTAACTTACGGGCCGCTACTGTAAGATCACGACGAGCACTTAGTTGGATGTACCGATCCTCATGAGTCGTTGTTATGCGAAATCTATCTGTACCTGGCCTCCTGGCAACACTGCCAGCTCTTCGTGAAAAACCCAACTACAAACCCACGTAACGCTGAGAACGTCCTTCTTGAATCATAGTTATGGCTCTGGTTGCTCTAATTGTATCCATGTGCCTTCGTACTGGTGGCATAATTAACGTGAGATGATCAATGAATCAATTAAATATGAAAAATTAATACTTTTTTTTTAAAGTAACCGAAACAAGTAAAGAAAACAATCAAAGAAAATCATAAGAAAAACATCCAATTATTTTTTTCTTAAAATGATGGCCAATATCTTCAAATTAGGAACACAAACACATAAAATAAAAAAGGCATATAAGAGTTCAAACACCAAAGAGTTCGTAATATGAATATAATGCTACTCTTTAGTTACTTTCAATTTACTAAATTGCGCTTAAATGTAAATAAACTAGTGTTAATAAACTAGTAGTAATAAATAATGAAAACTTATTTTGTTTTGAGTAGTATATGATAATATTTACATGTTATGTAGACAGCGGCAATCACTTATACATAAAAAACATGAGAATAAATTTTAATTTATCTCTTTAATTTCGAGAAAGTGCCCCGTGTTTATTGTGTAGGTAGTAGGTATCTATTAATTCAAAATCAAATTTTGTAAACTTTTTAGCGTATTATTACATAAACATTTACGGAGTTTGGTTTTATAATGTAACACCTATTGCGACGTACATATACGAAAGATATCAGGGACTGGAGACAGAAATAGGCTTTGTGTGGACATCGTGGTACCCGTTCGATAAACACACACGTTTAGGACACGTTGTTGTCTACCTTTTTGAAATATACGCAGGTGAGTAGAGAGAGAGAGAGAGAGAGAGAGAAAGAGAGAGAGAGAGAGAGCATTTACTTCTCATATCATATTTTTTTATATTTGGCACCCTAAATCGTTGACATATCTATATATATAGATTTCTTACTTTAAATTTTGATATCTATAGCAGAAACAGCCGTTGTCTCGTTTACGTTAATTTTGAGTTTAATGCGTTAACTTTAAAGCATTATTTCAATAAAACTACTTCAACGGATTTTATAGCGGTTTATAAGACCGGGTGGTTTAAAGCATAAAATTTTAATGTCTAACATTAAAGTGCTTTTTGGATGAGGTAGTGCCATATTGCATAGGAGGAGGTAGTGCCATGCATGGTGCATGACACTACATGCTCCTCTGCAACGGAATTGGGCCGGCACGACCTGGAAAGTACCTCTCGCACACTTGATACCGGCATAATGACAGCGTCGCTGTCATGATATGTTTGTGGTTATCATCACGGTTTGTGAGTAGCCGGTGGCCCATTGGGGGGGGGGGATAGGAGGGGGCCACTCGTCTGCGCAACAATCATGCTAATGTCCATGGACGTCGGCAGCCATGAAAAGGCTCAAAAGGCTCCAATTACTCATTTACCCCTTATGCTCTAACTCGCTCACTTTAAAAAGTTTTATACCTTCGAATAGTCAATTTTAATTTTACACCGTTAACATTAACGTGATAACTTTATGCGTTAACCTTGAATTCTATAGAGCCACAATTTGACCAGAGACAATATTATAACACGCTTGTAACAACTCTTGTCCCAGGTATAACTTGTGTATGGATAATGATAGGAGCGGATCTCTTATTCTCTGGTCTTGCGAGCCACATTGGACTGCTGCTGAGAATCCTCCACCGTCAGCTCGAGTCTCTAGGGACGACGAGAAAAACAGAAGAAGAACAATACAAGGAGATATTGTCGAATATCAGATTGCATCAACGTCTTATAAGGCATGTATTTAGAGCATAAGGAGACACACGACCCACGGGAACCATTTGATGAATACCGACGCGCATTAGCATCCGCAGGGTTAACGGTCATATAGATGCGTTGTCAGATTAGTGCGTGACAGTAAGTGGCTCCTGACGTCCAAAAATATAGGCATAACCAGAGAGCTAAGTATGTAAAGCACGTCAACATACCGGTGTCATGTAGGAGACTACCTCGTTGTCTAGTGGTAAGCTTGCGCACATGGTTACCACTCTCCACCATTTTAAGCCATTTACCATACGTCGGCCCAAAAAATTTATTCAGATTTTGCAATTTGGATTCAGGTATCGGATCTGGCACGGTGACCACGTTAATCTGTCGGTCATCTACTGATTTATCTCGAGGGGTATAGGACTCCTGTCCCAAGGGAGGAATTAGAGGAATGAAGCGATACAGAGTGCCTTTGCTTCTGGGCATACACTTGTACACGATGTCCTCCCTTGGTCCATAGATATGGCCGTAGAAATTCGGCTAGGCACCTTTTTTTCGGTATGTAGGTGTGTTTCTTCTATCGCGCCAATTGAATGTTGCAATATTGGTACCGTTGGAAAGAAAACTCCTAAATCAGCCACGCATACTGCATATACTCTTAGATAAGAGGGTAAGTACTTTCTTTTTTTGACGCGGGGAAATGCATTTACGCGCCTTCACCGGCCTTGGGCGGGGTCCAGTGGCGTATGGGACTCGCGCCACAAGATAGCGGTAGTGCGGAATACCCACAAAAATCACTGCGAGTGCCACCAGTGCCACCCTTGGTGAGGTGCCCCGGAACAACAATCATCAGGGCACCTCGACGGCTAGTCAGCCCCCTAAGGGGCCAACTCCACCTTCACAGATGGGGTTGCCCAGCACTACACGACAACCCCAACCCACTTTGGGACAGTGCAATGGAGTGAGGTTCCCATTCTCGCCCCTTGCCCCGTGCGCAAGAGCACCACCTCCTCTAGCTCTTAGGTCCCCTCTTCTTATAGGAGGGGTACCGAGAACGATTCCTCCTCCTGATCTTGAAGCCCCCTCTTCTTATAAGAGAGGTACAAAGATCCCCCTCGGTTCAATTGGCTTCGCCCAGGTTCACCCCAGGCTACTAAGGTCCACCGCCACGACAAGGCTTGACCCATGGTGGGGAAGAGAGTAAGTACCTACTCCGTACTTTTCCAATCTAGTAAATGCCTACTGTACTGAACACCACTATGCTAACTGATATTATCTGTTATGATTTAAATCTGTATGTTATGAGTGCATCATCCCGAGAGAGTCATCACCCCGGGATGAAAGCCATTTCATTGTATCTAAAACATGAGCTGGAAAATCTTAGATTGTAATTATTGTGATAATCCTTATAAAACTGGCAATTCAACAACCGGTTGTCGCATCTTGTCTTCATCAAGATTTGAGATAGTGGATATTTAAAATAAGCCTACTTTGTACCCGGTAAAGTCCGGTACGAGTCCGGCTTATGTGTCATAGACAACAACTGCGTGCTCGAATTCAACAAAATTTCATATCAGGATGTAAGTATTGCACCGTTCCCAATTTCCCTCCCCAATGATATCAAGGTGTAACAATGTGGCCGCCGTCGATCCTGAAGATACAGGAGTAGAAGCTGTGGGACAGTGTGGTGGGCCATGCCCGATTAAAAATGTACCTATAAGAATCGTTTAATTTATTCCCATCGTGTAGGTAATATGTACGTACCTTGTTAAGTGCATAACATTTGCTAACACATTTACGTGTCTATGTACTAGTTACATCTACTATCTTTATAACAGCCTAAACATATTTAACGGACTTTATCGCGTTTCTTAAGATTTTCTTGTGGAATGAGACGGATTATCATTACGGTGATTCTGTGTCATTCCACACGAAAAATGTAGTCATAACAATGACTAACATTCGCGTAAATATACAAAAACAATAAGCCTAGATAGACATAGTCCCTTAATATACTATTATCTAAAGACCAAAGGATCCAATATGCGGACTATAAAAATCCAAGTACATACTGACGTGCTACGTCGTGAAAATGTATCCTTATTTATTTAATAACTAATGTTCATTTTATAAACTTAACATTAAAAAATGGTATAAAGGTACTACCACTTATTCCATTTTGAAATCCCTTCCAGTATTCCTGCTAAAGGAAAATGTGCATTATAAACGCAATATAGCCTTTCACATGCTTGACTTTCAAATTTTTCAGTTTTGGAATCTTATTTTTCAGCTACTGCAACAGCATCGAGGAAGCGTTCTCGTTTGTTAACTTAATCAACATTTCGATGAGCTCAGTCAACATATGCTGCGTAGTTTTCGTCATTGTGGTTTGTTTACATTTTTACAGTGTAGGCCAGAGGGCAAATGAACAGGCCAAGTCTTTTAACGATCGTGATGATGTCTGACAGATGTTTTGCTTTGTCAATTAGCGGGGTTGCTGTGTGAGCGGAAGGCCCCTTCGGTCGTACTGGCTCAATTCTGCTGTGTGTGGTAATGACATTACCTCTTTCTAAAATGTATATTACATATAGAAAAGAGTATTCTCTATTCAGATACCAAAATATCTAGAATGTCTTGACGTCTATCTTTTTAACTCTTTTGCCCTCTTTCCTAAACATGTTTTTTGTTTAACAAAAATACCAACACATTGCATTGCAAACTCACATACCTATTTTTATGATAATCCTGAATTTAAATGGCATTAAACATAAAAGAACGTTTTATCAAAATCATTACCGGGTACTCTGTGATCTCACCGCGCAATGTGAATAAAAAATCCGTAATTGGGTGTAAGTTTTAATATAGTTCCGGTCTATTTTTAAGGTCTGTGGATTTTGTAAGTAATAAAATAAAATTTGACTCCATGCTCATTTCACCTGTAACTTCGACGTGAAACTGTATCAATATATAATAAAGTTATGAATGTTTTCAGCTTTTGGAACCTATGATGGCTATCAGTAATAAACTGTTTCTAATTTCCGCTCTTATTCAAACCGGAGTACTGTGTTGGTACGCAGATGATATCATAAATGCGGTTTGTATCTATTTTAATGCAGCTCATACTATATGCTCTCTTAACACAGCTTATAAGTATATAGTATGACTATATACTGTTTTAATACTGCACGTACTGTATGTTATTTTAATACAGCTAATACTATATGCTGTTTTAATAAGTACCTACTCGTACTCGTGTTAGCATGGGTACATGAAAGCATCCTAATATTCGGCAATTTATGTTTGTGAATAATTACAGAAGCTCATAAACATCCAAATACTCACAACTAGAGGCATCTACAATCTACATGTATCATCCTCCTTTACCCCTCCTCTTCCATCCTAATTGGTCACAACAATCTCACAAACAGCATGAAACGCGACAAGCACAGTCAACATTTTATATGTTCGTTTGACACAATGATGAGGGACTGCAATATCGCCGGGTCAGATTCCGTCCAATTCGACTGGGATGCCACAATTGCACCAGCTCTTTCTATATCTGATGTACATATAGCGCATATTGATAGTGTGAAAGTGAAAAAGGACCTAGTTATATTTGACATAATTAGTTATAGTTGACAAAATTAGCATCAATACCCGACCGGGGCATTCGCGTATTGATGCTAATTTTGTCAATCACTTCCATTTAGCCGATATCTCGGACGCTAATTCCGTGGGCTGCAACACAAAACTCTACAAACATCAACTGTCACTTCGAGCCATTTGTAACATGCATGTTAGTCATTACATACGCTTGCTGCCTCGTAGTCTAGTGATTGTTGTGCAACCACAGATACTGAGGTAACGGATTCGAGTCCCAGGTCCAAACAAAAAAATATTATTGGGATTTTTTAATTTCTCGCAACAGTCCGTAATAAACTAACTAACTGAAAACTAAAGTAAACTTTCACTGATTCTGCCGTCCCATCGGAATCGGGGTGCATACAGAGCAATTGTGTTTGCGGACATACTTGAGCACTGAAAACAGTACTGCGCAGTTGCCTAGTCTCAATAGAGATGTTCGTCGTATCTGATATTATCATTTCATACAATGATGTTTACACTAATGGATAGATTGTTTACAGAACGCACACGTATATATCGCCGCATACAACAGTCGCTGGTACGAGATGAGCCCTCGCTGTCGCCGGGCTTTACAGTTCCTCATACTAAGGTGAATCACACTCGCTACAGAACATCGCCTAAGCTACTACACCAGTTCGCCTTTTCGCTTTCGCGTCCATTTGACACTTCGTCTTGGGTCAAGCTTTATAAATTCTGATGAATCGTGTGCTGGAGGCGTATGTTGTTGTTGAACTTGTTGTGCATGTGTTATGTTTGCTAAGACATGCCTTAAATAAATACCGTTGTAAACGTACCTTTCATCTGTTTTAACTGGAAATGTCTCCATTATGTTATACATAATGGCACTCCGACAATGCCCATAGGAGTAAAAACTTGAAAAATCCAAGAAGAAAATTGTCATGTCAATTTTTTTTTATATATTGATCAGCGCCATCTGCACTTACTTTGAAAACTTACGTGCAAACGAATTTATAAAATAAGTAAGTACTCACATATTATAATAGATAGCGCTACACATGACATCGGTAACGGTAGCGCTACTTTTCCATACGGAAAAGTTCCTTACACGTGTAAATAAGTTTTCGTTTTAAATAGTCATTCCAGTAACACGTGTACCAATGATGTCTCTACATAACGTGACCGTAGGTCGCCATTGAAATATGAAACAATCCCAAACATTTTATAAAAAATAAACCATGTACGTAAGTTCTGCGTGAGCCGCAGTGAGACTACGCCCTTACTATAAAGTGTATTTACTTTGCAGGGCGCAGAAACCAATTGCCTTCACTGCAATGAAATTTACAAACATTTCCCTCGTAACATATACGTCGGTAGGTGGTTTACCTTTGTCTCGTTTTCACAGAGTGTTTAAAACACACACTGGCACAACCAAAGATTCTATCTATCTGAGATTCTAGATATCTGTAAATAAATAGAATAATCTTTAACTGCCTCGCGGTCTAAATTCCTAAGCTTTGTGATGTTATACACCAAGAGTTGTAATTGCCACTACATGAAATCTTTCAAATTGATGTAGACAAACATGTATTGTAGCATTGATGTCATATTTAGCTTGTAAAGCGTAAATGTTGTAGGAAGGAGCAGCAATTGTGCTCTATAATCCTGCTCAGGTGGTTAATAGATATTGTCGCCGTGGCCGAAATTGGGCGAGTACGATATTGTATCTATAAAATTGATGATTTACCCCGTCCCTCCGAGACTACACAAACATCACGATTTGATTGGAAGAGGGGAGGAACCGGGGAGGTACCTCTCGCTTACATATACCACCGCAAAGTGACGGCTATGCATTATACGTGGTGGGAATCACGTTTCGGGTGGCCCATTGGTTGGGAAAAGAATAGCAGGGCGAAGCATTTTTGTTACGATTTGCAAAAAATACGAAATTCGATTATCCATATCGACCAAACTCGCATTGCAACAAAGAAGCTGTGGGTGGGTATATCAAAATGTAACATTTCAATTATGTCATATGACAGCTATATTTCATTTTTGTAGAGTCCGAGAAAAATTAATCAAACTTTAGTACAATATGGTCAATATCGTTTGATTAAGTTGAAAGTTTTGTTTTAAAAAAAGGAAATAAAATGATTTTGTTATTATTTCAGATTTTGATGAGATCCTATTCATATTTCACTCTGTTGTATACAATGTACAGCGATGTGTGAATTATTGAGACGCGAAACACAAATAAACAAGTATTTAGGTTCGGTGCAATTTATCGCACTTGTAACGCTTACTGATTAGACTATAGTATTATATGCTTAAGTGTGTTTGTTCTTTTATTTTGCACCTTTTTATTACCTTAGGATTATTAGGAAATAATATATTAAGGCTCCGATTGCTCGTTAGTCCCCCTATTCTATAAAAAAAACCTTAGTAAATACCGGTGCGTACTAGTCTTTTCGATGGGTCACAACTCACAAGAGCCGGTTTGACCCCGAGCTCACAATACTGACAGAGATGTCGGTAAGAACATGTAACTAGCCGCCCTTAATTGTTTCGTCCATTTCTAGCAGTTGCCGTGCCACCAAACCTTACACACAACCTTATTGTGCGGCACACCTACTGTCTTAGTGTTAATCTTACACGTTTTTAGGGTTCGTAATAATGGGACCATATAGATAGTTGAGAGTTTCATGGATGATGTAATTTTGTTGCCGCCATAACAATCAATATCTAATAAAAAAATGGAATTAATTATATAACAACATCACAAACGTGTTGGCCGTTAAAATAAAAAGGCGCTTACATTTGTTCCAAAGGTCAGCAACGCGTCCGCCAAACCAGTTTTTCAGATGCCTATGACTGCAGGTTGTCATCTACCCCACCTCCCTACCTCACCTTCACGTTTCCACAATATTCTATTCCAAAAATTGTGTAAAATCTTTCCCAAGTTCCCGTAGGAAATTCGAATAAAACTGTGTTACATTGCAGACCTGTAGATGTTACGAATTTCGTTCAAATTCGTTCAGTAATTTTTACATGAAAGAATAACAAAAATCTTTCACATTTGTAATACGAGCAGGATAGTAATAGAAACAACTATAAACTGTAGGATATATATTTATTAGCCTATTTACAATAATAATAAAAACGAACTAGTAGACATGTGGATCAACGGACGGTGTTCATGGACATCCATCAGATCCTCTACAATCTACATGGATGGTATTGAAATACCGTCCAGGTGAGATGAAACTCGAGTATCGAGCGCTTTACTTTTTTTTTACTGCTGTATGCTGACAGAAGTGTCCAGTGCAGCTTCGTCGCTTAGTATAAGACACGTCGGGCGACGATCTAGTCAGATTGTGGTTGATAGGGCGACAGACCCCCTCCTTTTCCGCAGATAGGAAGGTTGCATCCCGATAGATATTTAAGATTAGCTGAATTAACTATTATTATCTTGGCCGTGGTCCCCTCTCCCCTCTTAACAACACTGACGCGCGGCAGCTAAAGTTGGCATTGCATTATCATGGGGATTGAGCGCGTTTAGCCCTTAGTGCTCCGAAAAGCCAAAGCCTTTGGTGCCGGTCATCGTTTAATTGATATAGTCAGTAGTCCTCGTCAATTTGGAGCTATTTGTCCGAAAAATGATACAGTTTTAAATAATTATTTAGTTATAAGAGACTCAAATATATAATCGCACCTCTACAAAACTTAGTAAATATTATAATAAAATATATATAGTAAAATATAAAATTTACGCGAATGTCATAATCGCTCATCGCATCTCGATTCTCGAAATCTCCTGAACGGATTCTATCTTAAGAAAATTTTATAAGTAAAAGCAAGTTTCACAGGTTCCCGACAAAATCTCGGTGAAACTTTTAGTCTTAAATGGCAGATAAACTATAAGACCTTTCACACAAGTAATTAATATGAGTCAGTTATATGGGAGTTAACATTTGATCGACTAGCTACTTGATACTTAAACAGCAAACTGTGAAACCGGCCCTTTAAGAATCCGTTTAAATTATTTATAGCGATATAAATCTTTGATTAAGTTATTATTCCTCAAAATGCCAGTGCCATTAAATTAATTAAAAAAAGGTTTGCCACGTCTATTCACATGCGCACGTGGAACTTTCCCGCCTTGGTGACGTATTTGACGCCTTTGAAGGGTTTGTATTTGGCGCCGTACATGTCGAGCCGACTGACGCGCAGGCCGCTGACGGCGAGCTGCGGGATCGTGAAGTGCACGTTGATGCTGGGGTTGGCTCCTGTGGTGTCGGCGCCCGATTGTACTGACACCTGTAATTGTTGTATTTTGATGTCCTATAATTATTCTGTTCCAATACAAGTTGTGAACTACATCAAGGGTTATATTTATATTTACGTTATCCTTTGCGAAAATAAATATAACACAATATATTTATTATATCAAAGGGCAACATAAATGGTAAGCAGTTAGTTAAATAAGAAAAATGTTACCTTGTTGCAGGGTATAAATAGTTCTGATTTCGATCACATGATACCGCAGCGTGGCAAAGTTCCCACAACTATGCTGTCGCGTTTCTTACAGTTTGTGAGTATTCGGTGTCCTTTTGGCGGGAAGGAGTGACAAACGACAATACATGGGGCCATCCGTAACGCCTGAGCGTTTCGAAAGTCTTACTTAAAAAGTTGTAAATTTCACTATAACTGTCTAACTGTATCGTTTCGACCGCAGCGCAGGGCGCTGGCTCTTATACACGCCTCATACACGCCTCATAGAACCTAGTCGCATTTATTGTTTAACATCAGACATGCTCCCGTTCGTCTTCCCCAGCTTTATAACACATTTCCGTCCCTTTTCACGAAATCACTCCCTCAAAAAATATTCAGCCACCAAGCATTTTAAACATACAGCTGTATATATAAATCGCGTACCGATCCCCTTATATTCGGCAGTTTGGGCAGTTCGATTCTGCCGATGTCCCACAGCAGCACCTTGCTGACGGGGTCGTACGAGTACTTGCCCTGGTTGGCAGTCAGCGAACAGTTCAGAACGCATTTTGGCATGCAGATCTCTAAAGCTACATCTGAAAAGAAATGTACAATAAAACGTTTTGGGAGTTGCAAAACACCGTTAAATCGCTGTTTACTGGGTTGGGAGCTGTTTAATAATAAAATCTGTGTATTTATCGCACCACGTTTGCGTAGCCCTGTGCTAAGTACCATAAGGCAAGTCCTTACTCTTATAGGTACTAAACTATGGAAATATATTTTATATATTTTTTATAGAATTACACATTATACATATATTAAAATCAATACGAATGATTCGTACCCGCGACCTCTGGCGTAACACGTGGACGTTGGAGCCAGAGCTCAGTCGGCAAACATCGTGTAAAATATTATGAAAGAACGATCTCCAATCGCGCGTAACGATTTACCGCTTGCGTTAGTTACGTCTCTTGGGTATCTTTCACTTCAGAATTATGTTTGTTCTTAAGGAGTAAACTCTAGCCGCGTGTCGGAAACACGCGTTTTCATACGAGCTATAACATTATGTACTTACTCTCTAAAGTTCGGCCCATAGTCTGTTTTGGTCCCACCGTCAAATCAAGTCTGCCCTGATCACCGTTCGACTTCAGGGTAAGGCTGTGCCGGACGTATAACGGTATAGCGACAACGCTTTGCGAGCCGATGTGGTACGACATCAAACGGAAGTTGCCGTCGGGAGGAATGAAAGAGAGGATTCTCTCAGACTGGAAAAAGGTACCTTCAGTATATACAGAGTGAACAAATAGAACTGTCACATGTTATAATGTGCATACCTTATTTTCAATTTTGGAAAAACATCACCGTTCAAGAGATAGGAAGGTACAAAACTTATTAAAAAAATCAACCTATTTTTTCATAAAAACAGGTAAAATGTGTAAAATTAAAAGTTTGAATGTGACGTATTTTTGCGCTTTACGCTAAATAATTAATCAAAGCATTTAAGCCATCTTAACAGTGCCGTTTATTTACTACGCCTTAAAAACATTTATTACTACGTAATCAGCTGATTACTGAATGACACGGTCCAGTGACTTAAATACTTTTTTATTCTATTCCCATAGAAGTCTTTTGGTACCTACTAATAACCATAGAAATCCGTATTATTATTATGCAGACACGTTGTCCTCCTTCTCTCTTCCCCTTCCAATGGGCCACCGGAAACTCACAAACCATACGAAATGGCTGCCCCACTTTGTTTCACAACAGTGTCTTTATAACTGTATCTTTCATGGAGCGAATGATCTTCATGAGCGTGATGAGTACCTTCCCGGTGCTGCCACCACCGCCTCAGACAATATTAACTGCTGTTCTTAGGACATTGTCCAATATTAACTGCTGTTCTTAGGACATTGTCCAATATTAACTGCTGTTCTTAGGACATTGTCCAATATTAACTGCTGTTCTTAGGACATTGTCCAATATTCTATTTGCTTCTTCAACCAAATATATCAGCTGTAACATTCTTGATGATGTAGGCAGATAGACATAGTTCTTAAGCAACCAAATGTAAATTTCGCTAATATGAACCAACCTCCCATCTCTTAAACCTCACACAGGGGTGAAAAGACACATCATCAAATAATCTTGGATTGATAAATGTCAAGGTCAAATCTGGCATACCGCTCAACTTGATGCAACAGTCAATCTGAAAATTTTAAAAATATTATAACTGACATAATATGACAATCTAGATACCTATGCGTCTACAGGATGCCCTGATAAACAATTACAATAATTATGATTATTTTAGACGAATGTATGTATAGATATTTAAGCATTATAGGTTAATAATATGACAATCAGTTGCTATAATTAATGTGGAAGTGTCATTGGTTCTTCTGTCGTACAAATGCGCGCACAGCCTTCGCCTCCACTTATCAATTGGTGCTACAGTTACAGCTGGCGAACTCTAACTCCCGCCCTCGGTCAAATAATATCAGGACGAATTGGTTACGCTGTTGTGTTTTATGGTGTCCTAGTCCAATATGGTTGGTTGGTTGACTATATTCATGCAACATACTTATAGACATTGATAATATATCTCTCTTACTGCCTGTTTACTACAACAGTCAAATAACTAAACCTAAAAATTGTGCTAGGTTGCAGAGCCTGTAAACAAATTTTATAAATATTATTACTTTCTTTTATGTAATATGAAAACAAGACATACATATCCTTGAATTTCAGCAGACACAGTTGAGCCGCTTTTGTCTATTATTGCATCTACCTCTTCGATGACATCAAAGTATGCCTCATTATTAGCATATTTAACTCCAGACCTTCTCCACGGCACATTCGAGAGTTGACCAGAAGGTAATGTAGAAGATACACTTGAACATGAACATGAAAAACAATTGAAAAATGAAGAAAAATAAGAGATACCATTCTACAAAACACATGACACCCGCATATGGTGACATCTTCATTGAAGGGAAGGAGGGCAACACATTGGCATAATTATGCAGATGTTCATGGGTCCAATTTCTAGTTTTCCCCACTATATTATAAAAAAATATTCTATATAAAATTTTCTATTATTAAAATTTTTGATATATACATACTTTGATTTCCCAGTCACTGTATTAGCAATTGTTCTTAAAATATTGGGAGGTTTTATTAGTTCCTTTAATATGTTACTCTCTGTAGCTAAAGGAAAACCATTGTCTAACATTTCATCTAAAAGCTGTAACAAAGTATAACAATAACTATTATAAAGAAAGATAATTGACGAGATACAAAATAAATATTTTGAGTTATTTAAACACAATATCATTACCTCATAAACAACAACATAGTTTTCTTTTATTATTGTTTCTGTACAGTCAGAAAAATAATCCTGTAAAACAAGGAATATATTAGTTTTATCAACCTACTTTGAAGCAATAAATACACTTTTATTGCTTTACACATTATATATTTATTTTTGTATATTACATAACATTTTAAATAGCAGCTGTTTGCGTAACTGTAAATACTTACAAAATATCGAATATATACTTTAGGGCAAAGTTACCACAAACCAAACTATCTTTGCTCATAAATTTTGCAAAGATAGTTTGTATATAAGGTTATTAAGATATATAATATAATTAATTAGGATGCAATGGCTGTATAGTAACATCATATCCGCAAAGTTTTGATACTATATCAAAATAAACAGAGTAACTTAAAAAAAGATCTATGGAATCGTCTAACTTTTTAGTAATGTCCTTTTACATACCCTGATAACATGTTACAGAGTCCTTTTGAGTCAATTTACACATGGCATTTAAAACATGAAAAATTTACTCTATAAATTGACTAGAAGTGCCCACAAAGTCAAATCCAATGTTTAGCTCCAGACATTACTGTGTTCAAAAGACAAGTCAAGAAAGAAACCTTCAACTTTATATTATACAGATATTAATACAGAGTTGTATATTATTAGTACATATTTATTACCTGGAATGTATCAACTACTCTGTGAAGAAATTCTATAACAAACAGTGGAGCTACTTCTTGTTTGCTTACTGCTACCAGAGCCACCCCTCCTCTCTGTATTGAGATCAGGTAATGATGTGGAGCAGCAAGGACAGGAGGTACATCCTAAAATAATGGAGACACCTTGTAGTTTTAAAAAGGTAGTATTTAGGGTGCAAATAACAAGTGAGGAGTTTCATTAGCTAACTTCGAATTAAAACTAGAAGTCTGGGGTAACAGTTACCATGATAGTAAAAATTAAAGTGTTATAAAGAAAAATCTATCTGATTCAAATCATATAAAATATAATAACTTAAATTTAAATTTGTGGAAATAGTATAAAGAGTATACTTTTTACTTAAGTTAGAATATGAATTTCCATCAAGAAGTGACAAAATCAAGAGTGAAAATATTTCTAGTACCAGTAGTACCCAACTAGTTGTTTTTTCAATAAAAAATCCTTATACTTAAGTATGTACTACCTATTGGAGCTTGCATACCCCTATACAAGCAATAAATCAAATTGAATCACCACAGACATAGATGTTTCAACAAATAAATTTGGTGGCAGTCAACCCCAATTGTTCTTATGCTGTTGGTCTGAAATTCTATGAGCACTTATGACAGCCCTTGAAAGTCGTAGTTTATCACTCTTTATCTCTAGTCATTCTGCTCGTTATTATTTAATGAAAAGCAGTTTACTTTATAATAAGTATGTAATATGATAAATTTTGAATAAATACAATACTTACATTAGGTGAAGCTCTTTGTGCTTCTAGATAATAATCGCAAACAGATCGTGGTATAACACTTCTCCAGTGTTTCTCAAGAAAGACATCACTGTAAGTATATAAAGGAACATGATGAATACTATTCTATTTTAATTTGGCCCCGAATTAGCACATGTATAGAATTTCATTTCGTGTGTTTTACACAGTTTTAAAATGAACTAACCAAAACAATATAAAACTTATTTTTTTTTTACTTACCCCGATGGATTTATAATAAACAGACTATGAATCATGTTACCAATTGAATAAGCCAAATACACGAGTATGTATTAATAAACTATACAACTATTTTAATTTACAAATAAAAATAATATACACTTTAGTTGCAAGTATTTTGTGCTTTCACTTTTGACATTTTTGTTTGTGTGTCTGACATTAGAAAAGTGTCAAATTTGACAGCTACTTAAAAAATCTTAGCAATTGTAATAGGTGATCCAATTCCAGAAATAATGAAGTTCATTTTTTACACTTTTGGGGTGGCAACGGTGATGGGCTAAGTTCTAAATCTCGTTTCGAATGCACTATACCAGATTCTTGAGTAAAATCTCTAAGTGTCTTTTCTAAAAGTATAAAAAAACCAAGTCGATTACTTTTAAAGGAAATAGTCCATTAAACTTTCTTTAAGTACATGTCCAAAAACACGGAATTACTTCAGGTATTTTTATCAAAATATTTCGTAAAGGTTTTTACATCTTGTCACGTTATTGCTTCAAATTATAGGGTCGCGCGTAATTGGTATAAAATGGACTCACTTATGGAGACATATGTTGTTACCATTCTGAATCTCATTTGCTGTCTCTATCTTGCCGAAAGGTGGAGGAGTGATGGTGCCGTCCCGCTTGCGCCCGAGCCCTCTCGTTCTCTTGTTCAGAACGCGGTCCGGAATATTTGTTATTCCGCGCTGTGATCGTAACTCGGGCGAAGCCCAATTCGCTTTTTGTGGACATACGTGTATGGTAGTGTATTAAGTGCGCATGAGAAATCGCCAGACCACAACAGGCCTGAAGCCGCACCGTGTGACATACACCCTACCTTTGTAAAGGGGAATTAGGTTCCTCGCTCAGACGCCGGAAGAATACAGAGCGGTCCAGAAGCTGCTGACGGACCTTTGATAGGTAGTAGCGGCGGTGCAGTGGCACTGCTACTCCCCAATGGCGGACCTCCCCACCAAGGTGGGTATTAGAGGCCAGCCTATGGGGACGAGCACGGACAGCATCGCCGCGGAGCGTGGCCCTGGGCTTCTCTGTGCGTTTCGTGCGCCACATCCCAGGGAGAGGGGGCAGAGCCGGCTGCCTGTACCATGCCCAACTTGAGCGCATGGACGGCGGGGAGCTCCGACGCCTCAAGGTCAAGGCGCTGCTCTGCATGCCAGGGGTAGTGGTGGAGGGGCGGAAGAGCCGCGAAGGGCCGTCACAGTGCCATCGCTGCCAGCACTTCGGTCACTCCTCCACGAACTGCCACCGGCAAATCCGTTGCGTGAGATGCGGGCAGAATCAGGCGGTCGGTGACTGTCCCCTGCCCAAGATCGCCACACCACGTGTGCAAACTGCGGCGGGCCGCACACCGTCAACGACCGTAGGTGCAGGACCTACATCAGGGAGGCAAGACTCAGGGGCTTTAACCTCAGTCCGCTCATCCCGACTATACCCGGGGTCAAGCAAGACCAGGCCCCGAAAGAGAAGGCTGGGAAGCCAGACCCCCTAGTACCCACCTGCGGAATCGTTGGCGGAGGGGTCGAATATCGACCAGGCCCGACGCTGTGGGTGACGATGCGGGTGCTCCATCACTTGGCCACGGAGACGAACCATGGAAGACACTCGGTCGGAGTGTTTCTCGACATGGAGAGGGCCTTCGACCGGGTGTGGCACCCGGGCCTCCTGGTCAAATTGATGGACGCCGGCGTCCCACCGGCTCTCGTGCGACTAGTGGCGTCGTTCTTGGAAGGGAGAACCTTCCGGGTAGCGGTGGAGGGGCGACATTCCTCCCTGCGGGCCATACGTGCTGGAGTGCCGCAGGGCAGTTGCCTATCCCCTTGCCTCTACGTGGCCTATACCAACGACATCCCGACTATCGACAACCCAATGGGAGAGGGCGATACGGATGTCTTGCTCGCGCTCTTCGCCGATGACTGCGCTTACGTCCTCGTCCCGAAAGCCGGACCTAGCAGCCGGGCGAATGCAGCGGCTGCTGGATCGACTGCCGGAGTGGCTCGAAAAATGGAGTATGTCCGTCAAAGTGGAGAAAACGGCATCCCTATTTGTCAGCGCGAGGCACAACATGTCGGGGCGGTTCAAGCTGAGCGGCCAGGAGTTGTCTTGGAGGTCCCCGGTCGTGTATCTCGGGTGCAGCTATAATCGCACGCTGCGGATGGGCTCGCAGGGTGATCGATCGATCAACCAGGCGAGGGCAAAGCGCGCGTTACTGCGACCATTGCTCGCATCCGAGCTTTCACTGCGCACGAAACTGGGGATATACAAGACGAATATCCGATCGCGGCTCACTTACGCTGCCCCGGCATGGTGCGCGCTCACCTCCCCGAGCCAGAAGAAGCGCCTGCAAGCTCCGCAGAGAATATCCCTACGGGTCATCACGAGGGCGTGCCACTACGTCCGGAACGACGTGATCGCGCGAGACCTGCGGATCGTGTGTCGGTGAGTTTGTGAACCGATTGTCTCGAGGCATGTTCTGTGTCGCAGTCAATGGATTGCACGCCCACCTGAGGGACATGGCCCCGCTACACGCGCGACCACCCGACGGGCGGCCGTACCCGCATGAGCTCGTATTCCGTGATCCACCAAGCGGAGAGGGGTCCTCGGCCCCGGCGATCGGGAAGAGGATTCCTTACTTACACGCATAACCCACATCACACTCGAACATCACCACATTTCACCACTCATCACACCTGCAGGCCAGTAGGCCGCGTTCGCATCCCAATTCAGGCCGTACAGCCTCCGCACCTTGGTGCGCAACAACCCACTAACATCAGTGGGTTGCTCCCATCACCGAGGGGACGGTTGCCCCTGGCGAACAGACACGGGTCATGAGGTTCGCCCCGGTACTCACAGGCCTCCCTCCCCCCCCCCCAGGCCAAGAACCGCCAACATTACTTTATATTGTACCATTAATAAATTCTACACAACTACCCTCATGTCCTTTACATGATGATCTAAAAGTAAAAAACTATAAATACTAAAAGGTAGGCGTTATAATAAAGGAATAAAAAGAAGTTTGCATAGAAAGTCTATATGTATATAATTCCAGGCAAATTTGCTTCTAGCTCTTTCAAAATAACTAAAATAATAGGCCGTATCCGGCCAAATGAAGAGATTTCCAGTATCAATGAAAGGCGAAGATTTGAAGTCGACTTCAGCAGGGATATATGGCTGTTAATAGCATGTTTTTGAATGCAATGGCCGTCAACTGCTACGAATCACCTTTGCCAAGAGAAGCTGCTAAATCGGGTACTTTCCCGGTGTCAAGAGTCTTCGAAACCGGTGTGTTTGTATTAAGAGAGTTATAAATGTAGAGGAGGCAAGGCTGCCTAAGGATGGCTCTGAGCTGGATAAAGATCGTGATATCGCTATCGTGTGGTATTCCGTGAACCTGGTGTGAAAATATGTTGTGTTGTTGTTGATGAAAATTTCAAAATGTAAAGAGGGTACTCTGGAATCAGTACCCGAAACGGAAAGGTGATCTTATGGATATGATTATATGGGACCCCGTATCTAGCAAATTCGATTTTGAAAAGGAAGTGAAATGCTAAGCTGTTTTTTTTTTTTGTAAGCGTTATATGGAGTATATTAAACGAAGTATATTAACTATTTATCATATAACATCATCGTCTGGACTTGATTTTATTGGAACCAGGTCAATTTTTTTTTAATCTTTTATTATGAAACTTCTGTTACATGTATCAATTTGATATTCAAGAAAAGGTACGTCTCGTATGCTCTATAACATTCACATCATTTAAAACTGAAATCACTAAGTCGTAATTCAATTTATACAAACAAAAACAAATTTTTAAAATGCAGACCTTATTTCGAATCATCTATTAAGTGACGCAAAATATATTGATATCAAAGTTATTTTTTTATGTAACATAGTACATAAATCAGTGTTGAAAGAAAAAATGCTGCAACTCGTTCTTGTGTTTGTTGCCTTGCTTCCCCAATCTAATCCCCAAATTTGGTAAGAGGTATTGACATGCTGCATTGCAGCGGAACTGGGCCGTAGTGACATCTACGGTATCGCGTTTCGTGCAGTTTGTGGGTAGCCGGTGGCCCAATGGGGGAAAGAAAACGAGGGCAATGCATCGGCATAGTAATTATGCTGATGTTCATGGGCATCGGTAGTCGTTGAAAGGCTCTGATTGCACGTTTATCCTCCTATATTATAAAAAACCTACAGACAAGGAGTTCTAGCCACCGGCTCTCGACACAGGCGAATGCTGCTTCGCGTCCTCGGTCAGACGATATAGGAATCCAACTCCTTATTATAGATACTGGTCGGAGCATAGCGGCTAATCCCGTCCACTCATACTATCACAAAATCGGCATCGCCATTGTTAGCCGTGATTGAATATTTAGATGTTTTAATAGCTTATAGTACTAGTTATATCTCTTTTTTTCGGATCTGAACACCTGAACTTATGCTGTGGAAGCGAAGAGAAGCCCAATACAGCTGTACAAAGTGTTGGATCTCATCTCGACTGATTCCAAACAATAATAATAATTTTTCAGGAGTTTCTTATTTCTCTAAAATTAATTTTTGGGATTTCTTAAAATCAGTCGAGGCGAATTCATTGATTTTCTTAACGAACTGCAACAGCCGAGAAACCCTTTCGAATGTATATTACATTCCACTCATTCGGGCTTCAAGATTTACACATCTACGTAACCTGCAGGAATAATTTTCCGGGATCTCATACCAGTCAAAAACACGATTTCTCAAACACGAATCTTTGTAGAATAGTAATTTTTCTACCTTATTTGGCGTCCACAGAAGCAAAGTCAACGCCATCGCAAACGGCCCGAGGCATACCTTTTTTTTTGTTGTTAATGCAGGGGAATGCAGTTACGAATGATACCTAGGACGTATGTCGGACTCAAAATTTTTGGTTCCCTGCCGACAAAACCCCTACGGGTACCCTCAGCCACTTTAACTGTAGGGTCCCGGGTCTGCAGGCGACAGGACTCAACCCGACGCATACATACTACTAAGTTATCTATAGGTATTAGTCACTTCCTAGAAGCTTACTACGCACACATTATGATTTAATATTTTATATATTTATATACAGGGTCTGTCGTAAATAATTGATAAACCGTTAGCAGCGGGTTAACCTGTTATCAGACGTAAGAAAATAATATTTTTTATGTCAGGGTTGCCAACGGTGTCAAAATGGTACACAATTTTGTTTTTATTTAAACTTCACTCCTTCACGACTTCAATTGGCTGCCATTTGAACAAAACTTGTTTTCGTTGTATATTTTTCTTGTATCTCACTTCTAAAGACTTGTATTCTTTAATTTAATCACATTTTTAGGCCTCATAACTTAAAAACGTTTGGAAACTCACATTTAAATTATTTTGTTTAAATTTATTTTTCTCCAAGTCTAGTTTTAACCCTCGCTTGTGAAAAAATATGTATGGTGCTATGGCTGCCCCTTTTGTGCGAAAAATAAGCGAAGATTCCATGTTTCTCGACAATATTTTATGGATGTCCGATGACGAGTCCACGTACACAAAAGATGGATTACTGAATCTCCATAATTTACACAGCTGGCAATTAGAAAACCCAAGACTGATACACTGTGAGGACAGGTCGCAGATACAATTTAAAATTAACTTGTGGACAGGAATCATAGGTGGACGAATTATAGGTCCATTTGAGTTACCCGAAACTCTTAAACGGAGAAGGATACCTACATTTTTTAACCAATACACTGTCTCGAGTTACTGCGTGATGTGCCGCCTGAGACACAGAATCGATTGTGCGAAACGACGATGTCCTGCACATTACGCAGTTATTGTACAAAATTATTTAAATAATACGTACCCCGATCGAAGGATAGGGCGTTTGGGGCTAATTTTATGGCCACCACGATCGACAGATCTAAATCCTATGGATTACTTTTACTGAGGCTGTATTAAAGAAAAGACGTATAGCCAAACAGTTGCTACAGTAGAAGATTTGCGGGTAGTAGAAGATTCAGGAAGCGACACAATAAAATTGAAGCTCGGTCATGCACGCCGGATCAACAGCTCTTTGATTGGGCGATGTAGAGCCCGTATTGCACCAGGTGGCCATTTTGAGCATTTGGCGTAAACTTTGCAGCATGTTTTCATTCTAAATGACGTTGTTTTATTACTGATTTGCCTTGACAGAGTTTGTGTACCAAGATACCTACTAATAATACCGTCCCTTTCACGTGCAGGTACTTAGACCTTTGTTTTGCCGCCTTTGTTATTTTTTTTTACCTTATTACCCTTTTGAATTTGGAATAAGCTTATTCTTTTTTATTATTATCACACTACTTACTTACAAATAACACTTTAGCTTTTGGGCTATTATTATAATTCAATAAAATTTAAAAATGTAACAATTTTTTGAAAAACGAAATTCTGCTGTTACTTAGTTCTTTTGGTCTTGTTACTACTATTACTCACTAAGAGTATAGTTTATTAAACCTTTTTAAAATCCTCACATACTAGGCATGTTTTTAAGATAATGGGTAGCCATAGCACTACACATCATTTTCACAAGCGAGGGTCAAAAATTAAAACTAGACTCGGAGAAAAATAAATCTAAAAAAATTTTAGTTTAAATGTGTTTTAAGTAAATTAGGCCTAAGAAAAAAAGAATTGAAATGGCAGCCAATTGAAGTCGTGAAGAAGTAATTTAAATAAAAACACAAAATTGTGTTTGTCTTTTAACAGATTAACCAGCAACTAACAGTTTATCCATAGTTTCAGAGTCTCTGTATAGGCACTCATACCATACTGTGTTGCTCGCGGTCCCGGGCCACCGAGCGCTCTAATAACCCCCTGCGCTATAGGTAAACGCTGACCTTGGTTGTAAGGATCCCTTCGGAGAAAAGATTCTAAATCGAGCTGACCCAACCTGGCATTATATTAAGTTTTTGTTTTATATATAATCAATGACCTTAGCCAGGTATTATACAATAAATATGAAGTAATACAAATTTGTATTATAAATGTTAAGAATAGAAAGAATTGATCGTTCTTAACATTTATCATACAAATTTAACAATGAATGTCTAGACTATGAAAACATTTCATTAGGTAGAATGATTTTCTCAAAATTTTTACCAAGTGCAATTTTATTATATTTACATTTAAAACCCCAATAAGCTACTACTAAGCCACATCCATTTTTACTTAAGGAATTATTCAACATTTTATTGGGTCAGTGATTTAAAGAACAATGGAGTCAAATTGATACTAAAATTAGGGTGTCCAATTCTGAAGTGCATTTGTTTCAAAATTTAACATTTAACTTCTTTATGCATTTCATTTAGTATGAGGTAGTGCCATGCGGCATTGCAGCTAAAGTGGGTGGGTATGACTGGAAAGGTGTCCGTCATCCATATGATACGAGCTGTCACTTTATCACAACTTCAGTGTTACATTTCTTACAGTTTGTGAGTAGCTGGTACCCTATCTGAGGGGGAGGAGGAAAGGAAGCTGATTGGCATAGCAAATACGCAATGTTTATATGGTCATCAGTCATCATCAAAAGGTTGCTTATCTCCCTTTTTTATAGCATAGGGGCAAACAAGCAATCAGACTTAGGAAGACTACCAACGCCCAAGGACATTTGCATGGTTGTTACACAGATGTGTTGACCTCCTTTCACCCCCACCCCCAATGGGCCACCGGCCACTCACAAACCTCACGAAACGCAGAGGGATGCTGTCACTGTAAGCTGGTACTAAGTGAGCAAGAGGTACTTCTCTGGTCTTACAGGCCCAAT
>JAFELO010001500.1:599446-633323 GCA_017140195.1 Eumaeus atala
AAAGCGAGTGTAGGTATGCAATAGCTGATGTTAGGTGACCGATTAGCAAACGCGCTTGAGGTTCAGAAAATTTAGAAGCAGCTGCAATACTATCAAATAGGTCTCCACCTAGAAAAACAGTACAAAATAAAAGAATTGGTGGTGCAATAAGGAACTGAAAACTTTTCTGTTACATTTGTACAAATCCAGAAGAAAGCTGCCACAAGTTAAAAACAAACTTGATATAAAATTAACAATGTTTTATATGACAGATATTAAAATATTATTTACATGATGTCTTTACATATGAGTTAGATTTATTTATTAGTGATAATACAATACATCTTAATTTAACATATTTCTTACCGCTGACTAACTCCATGATTAGGAACAACCATTCCGGACTGTCTTGTTCTTCAACCAGTGAGACTATCCGTGGATGACACAGTTTTTTCATGACTCTTACCTGAAAATTATCAAATAACAATTTGTGGTTACATGATCGTTGAAAATGTACAAAGTAAATATCACAAATCAAATTGGACAATTTTTTTAAAGGATTAAATTAGGATAAGAATAAACTAAAGGTGTACAATAACAATTTCTTCTTGATTCAGATAATTTGTATACTACTGTGTTATGTTAAGACAAAATTCGGAAATTGTTAATTCAGTTCTTACAAACCTCTGCTTCCACATAGTGTTCTTTGCCCTTACATTTGGCTTTATCTATAATTTTGAGAGCAAATTCCTTCCCACTATTTTTGTCCTTACATATTCTCACTACTGCGAAGTTTCCATCCCCTGAAAAGTTTCATTAATATGTGAAACAAAAATGTACTGCAATGTATATTTTTTTCATGCTTTTCCTTAAGATGTGACATACAAAGGGCAGCCTGGAAGATATTGTCATAAAGCAATAAGTCTGTCTTTTGTATGCTTAATTGTGAAAAAATATATTCTTTTGTTTGTGTAAGCTGTCATTTTTATAGAGTATGTTTTAATGTTTGTTGTTATTGTAGTATTTGGTATAGTAAATATCAGAAACAGTACGTATTTCTTATATATAACACTGTGTTGTCGCTGCTCTATAAAACAAACAGCTTACATGAGTTTAATTTTTCATTGTCCCCGTATTTGTAATGGCAGTGAAATCTTAAGTTTACGCGAATGTTACTCACTACAATAAAACTACTTTCACGGATTTATTTAATTATGTAACTGGCCCGACGCTTCAGAAGTTTTGCAGCAACCATGGTCACGGGTGACCGCGTTGCTGTTAACCGTGATAAAATCCATAAACTATTTTTTTTGTAATGGCAGTGAAAATTACACGTCTTATGTGATCGATTTTATAACAATTTACTTAACTGATTGTAACGTAGTTTTACCCATGGATAGAGCCATTCCCGTGGAAGGTTTTGTTTGTCGCCGGGGCGGATCGCTAGTATATGATATAATTACCAATAATTTTGCCAACATTGTACTTGAGGCGCAGCGGCTGCGGCAGCAGGCTGGCCAGCGGCGACTGCTCGTTGTCCCCGGCGCCGCCGCTCTGCTCGCACTCATTGCGCGCCGCGCCGCTCGCCTTCACCGGCATGCGCGGCTTAGGCCCGGCTCTACTCGATGACAACAGATAAATATCTCAATATGAATGTATTGTTTCATTCTATAGCTCCGAATATACTGACCGTCAACGTCCACACATGCGATACGCTGCTCTCCTCCACCACAACCCCCACGAAACGAAAGCATAGCTATAATCATGGTACCATGTGTGCACCACCACGTACCAGACCTAGTCGACCGCAGTGCAGCATGGAACTACCTTCTACAAATGTTCTTATGTATCCTACTAATATGACTATGGAGGCCTATGTCCATCAGTGGACGTCATCCGGCTGATGATGATGGTCCTACTACTATTAGCTTCGCGACAATTTTGTATATTTATTGGCAAAGATATAAGAATAGGAAAATTATAATTTTTATCCCAAAAATAATGATGATCCCTTGGGTAAGATTTTACACCGATGAAATAGCACGGTAAAGCTAGTTAGTATACAATAAGAGGCAAACGATTATTTCACTAGTTCACCAGACTGGATATTCAACCAACAAGTTACGATACACAAATCTGCGATGTCACCCCGCGTCGTAAGAACTGGTGTTGGAAATAATACCTAGTGGTTTCTTCATTTGTAAGGAACATAAGATTATCATAACAGGACTCGAGATGTTTCTGGAGGGGCTTGAGCAACTTTGCCCCCCCACTCGATCCACTACTGTGGGCATCAGTGATCACCACAACGAAAGCATCATAAAGTGCAGACAGCTTGTTTAAAAAATTTAAAAATGTAGAAAATAATTCAGCTAATAAGAAAGTGCTTCAGTGCCTATCCAATAGTGGTTTGACCACATATGCCACATTCAGCAATATGCCGAGTGTGAGTGCAGAACTGCCCCAATACTAATTAAACAATATACTTTCCATGTTAAACAGAATTGTCTCAAAACCGGTTGTATCACCTGTGGTTGTTTGGCTCCCCAGGTTACCTAAATCAAATTTGGATCTAATATTATTTTTTATTATTCTTCAATAATATAAATTAGAAGTCGTCATACACCTAAAAAAACGAAGTGCAAAATATGTGAAAGTATAAAAATAGTTACCTAACATTTGTTTACTTTCACTTATTTTACTTTTTTTTTTAATAAATGAATTTTACTGTGATAATTTTACCTTGTGTTTCTAGTCACCGGATTATATTTAGTCTTTCTATACTGCAATACAGCTTTGCTTTCTTCAAATTCTAGTTCAAAGTCTTCTTGATTTACTCTGTAATTTAGTACACCATATAATAAATATTAATAAATTTAAGACACTAATTAATTCCAAAAAAACATCTTAAGGCAAGGTTACTGACGTACTAAGCAGGATTGACCTGCAGAGGTGGTGAACAGGTTACATGACAACAGCTACATCGGTAAATGGAGCAAGACAGTGACAGAATAGCACGAAACTATGGCAATAGGAGCAGTACACGGATATAAGATAATTTTGTAGATTTGTTTGGTAATTATTTTGTATAAAAACAAAATAATTTATAGACTATTAATTATATTATAACTATTAATTATACACATTAAATTTAATGCCAATATTTTACTTTATATTACACCATAACTAAGATGGTTTCAAAACTTTTTCAGGTGGTGGCCCACTTTCCGATAATGTTGTGCAGCTAGCTATAAAAATATATAATAATATACTTTTGTAGCTAGTGTACATAATATATAATTTGCAATAATATAAGTTAAATAATGTGACGTGTGAATTTGGCGACATTCACACGTATCTTCAATATTTGGCTGGGTGAAGTGCAAATGTTATTTACACGCGACACCGCGACGGCAGCAGCTCCGTCGTCGCCTCTACATTTATCACCCTAGGTAGGATATAAATCCTAGGGTTATCATATAAATTGAATAAATATCATAAAAATACAAACGACGACTTTTATTCCGAGTTTTCAGCCTACGAAATGGGCTCGCTACTAGTTCTATGCAAGTCTAGATTTAACACTCATCCATTAGGCCACCGGCTACACACGAAACGCCACAGCATAACTGTGACTTTACAGCGGCGTCATGTGAGCGAAAACTATCTCCCCAGTCGTACAGCTCTAATTCGGCTGCAATGCAGCCTTGAATTTGCACTACCTTGTAAAGTACTTGCTGTTTAACGGAAGATGTGTAAATGTGTAAAGAAGGCAGTTGTTGATCGAGCGTAGACCAACAAGAGCGTACGCAAAATAGTACAAGCCAAGGGCTCCCTGCCTCGACGTTTGGTAAGCAATATATACAAGTTTTAAAAGGATTCCTACACGTTGCGCTCGGTTAGTTTGTATTGTGGTATGTGATTTGAAACAAAAAGTTTTATGTGTTTCGACGCCAATCTCGTAATAACGCGCAGACGAACGTGTGGACACTGTGGAACGATTGCGCGCGAGTACCTTTGATTTGTGTGGAAAAGTCGACAGCGTCCCGAAGTGCGACAAATGGTCGCGAGCGATAGCAAGAATAGCGAGGACGTCCAATGTGATGTATACACGTTGGCGCTTGACTTTACTAGACGAGCAACACCGAATGATAGCAACACAACGTAAATATATTGTCTATACGTTGATGTTATTCACCCAGCGACGCTCGGCCAATATGTATAGCAGACTTAAAAAAAAATATACAAGGGTAACGCTTATCGCCATATAAAAATATGACACTTACTTTTATTCAAATATATCGTAAACGAATAGCAAGTAAATTTCGTATATCTATGTTGTTCCTGAAGCAACCAGTCTATGCACTCGTTTTCTATGATAACTATAAATTGCCAGCTTATAGAATACAGCCCTGTGACATCCTTTGGTTATGGATCCCAAAATAAACTAATAATTTTATCTTCAGGTGTAACAAATTAGCTTGAAGTTGATACTAAATTTTACTCTTATTAGTGTCAATAAGCTTGAATCATAAATATGTATGAAACCTCCCGTGATAGACGAGAGATTTCCCCGACCCAATAATTTTATCATTATGTATTGTGGCTATCATTTAATTTTTTATTTGTTAACCTTTTAACTGGCTGTTATAGTTTAAATCTGTAACCTTTATATAAATACTATTTTAACCACAATTACATACTATAGAATGATTCATATCATTATTACATTATTTATTGTGTCATTAGATAATGTATGTGGTATAATGTGTCATCTCTAGGGTAATCTATTGATGACACATATCATGACTTATCAACTACCATGGATGGAATGACAGTCATGAGTAAGAGAAGGTATAGTTGTGTCAGTTTCGATGCTGTGTTGGCTCTAGCCCTAGCTGGGCCAATTATGTGAATGTACTTTTAGGTCTTTGCATGTCTATGATTTTCATATTTTATTTTCGATTTTGGTACAGCATCTATACTCTGTTGGCTAAAGAGTGCAATTAAATTAGCAACATAAGTTGACTCACAGTAAATCCTTTTCTAATAGCAATCAAATTGCTCCTAATACTATTAGCATAATTTGATTGGTTACGTGCTGACAAAAATTAACCGATTTTTAAGAGTTAGGTGTATGATATAAAATACCTCTCATTTCCATATGCAAAAAATACATCTTCTTCTTCAAAGAATTGATTTAGTGATGTAACTGGTGTGCCAGATTGTGTGAAAACCTTCCGAACACATCCTGTGTCTAACTTGATACATTCTGTTATAGCTGCTAGGGCATGTTCCAGAGTTGGACTATTGCGCTTATTCAATAGCAATCTGCAAACCTAGGAGGATATTACAATTTAGTTAATATGATAAATGTAAATAAATATTTGTATTACATATTAGCACTTATAAAACTTATACATTTACATATACAGTCTATTTGATCAATCTCTTTTTTGACAAGGTTCATACTTTAAACAAACATGTATTATGTATGTAGTCGTCATAATAAAATCAGATACAATGTTTTAATTGGATCATAAAAATTTATGTTCATTCTAGCATAAATAGTTACTTGTTTCATTCTTACTTCTGTTACATAGCATCATACCTTGCGAGGTTTCACTCCATTCCTGAGAATTGTAACTATACGTGGCCTCACCACATTATCTCCAGCAGGGCTTACTCTTGGTGACCCATTGCCAGTAGTACTACTACCATTTGTCTGTAAAAAAATTGGTTCTGATCAAATTTCAAAAGCTTAAAAGTAAATGAACTTGTCTACCTGGGTTTAGTTGATGTCAAAATATTATTTAATGATGCCGAGTTGTTCAAGTATAGTTTGACATCAATGTCCAAAGATCATTGTGGATTAATGATTACGCTTCATATTAAACATTTTGAGAAGTCCTTAGGACTTAGGTCTGATTAAGACAACCACTACTACTCTATAAAAGTGTATAAAGAGACAATAAAGGCAAATAAAATATATACAATTTTCACAAATATAAGTCAAATATCTTCTTACCTGTAAGCATCGGGACAATCGATATATATTGGCTCTTGCTGGGGATGGACTGGAACTATCACTAAGTGATTCGGGGCCACTTAACCGAAATGATTGTGGAGTAACAGCACATTCGTAATCTAATCTTTTGAAAGGCTCTCCAAAACCACTACACACATATGATTGCCCATCTTCTAAATCATCCAACTTCCCAATCTAAGAAAAAAAATACATATAATGTGTGTTGCATGATGTGCCTAGCATTACATGACTGCACTTATACTTTATAAAACAGCATCATATTTATCATCAGCCTTTATGGGTTGTAATTATGAAGACAAATTGTTGGTCAACCATTTACTACTAGATAGTCAAGTATGGATGTGAGATTAGCAAAGAAAATTGAATATCAACAATTATTTGTTATGAAGACAACAAAGAGACTGTAACTTACTTTTCTACCCTCTAATGAATATATTGTTCTTACACCACTGGGTAAAGTAACATTGTCAACTAGTGCTCTAGTTAGGTCTGCAGTTAAGCTGTCAAATGATCTGAAAAATCAAGTTAAATAATATTTATACATTATTTAAACTATATCTATAATTTCATTGCATTAAATAATTGATATTTCTAGCGTAAGTTATTATGGTGTTCGGTTTTTCTTTTTAGGGATAATGAAAGGTGTATCATGATAAAAGTGAAAGTGCACAAGTTATTTAGAATTGAAATTATACATTATGTTTTTAACTTTACCTATATCTTTCAGGTAATACAGGAATTATAACTCCTGAATAAAATTTGTCACCATTTCGAAAGAACCTAATTCGTTTCGCTTTACGAGCTGGTTGTGATCGTACTATTACGTTGCGTCGATTCGTCCTAGTTTTCATAATTTCCATATCGCTTAGATCTTTTTCTATATCACAAGCCGAGCTAGAACGGCTCCCACTACGGCTCAAATTATTCTCCATCCTGTAAATGAAAGTAACGAAGGAGTTCCTTGATAACGGATAGACTAACAAATCCTAGGTGCTTTAGTACTTTACCTTATTTAATTTATAGGGTCCTTAATAATATATTGCACAACAACAGATGACGGTTTACTCAAATATTCGCCATTATAGAGTTTTAGGCGTTATATTAGTTTTGGTAAAAAATAGTAAGTAAAATGACCGTATTCTTAAAACACGGAAATCTGCGGAAATCAGTGCAAGTAACAGATAAAACAAATACATCACAATTCACAGATAATACTATTTATAATGACAAATGACATTCATTACAGATTATACTCCCATATTAAAATAAAATAATAATGGCTGAGATATTTTAATTTTAATACGGGATAAGTTACGCGAACAAATCGTCTAATAAAATTATCTAACATTTTCGGTACTGGCCTAGATCATTAAATTATCAATAAATATATTGTTAAATGATCTAAGGATAAAAGGACATTTTCTTTCTCATCCGCATGATGTACGTACCTATAAAAAATAGGCAATGTGCATATCGCCCTTCATTGGAATAAATTGACTTTTTCATTTGTTCTCATATTCACAATTATATTTTATTCCGCTTAATTCTGTGGTGTATAAAGTTAACATAGATAGAGTAGGGAATCAGTATAGTATATATAAATACGATATACGAATATATACAGAAGGATGATGAATACACCAATTTGAAACAATTAGTTAGTTTAGTCTAATATCTTTGTTAAAAAGAGAGATGTATTTGATGTTTTATGAGGGATTAGTGCCAATTGTACATCGCTTGGGCCAGCACAACAATAAAACATCTTCGCTTCATTGATTGTGTAGTTTCAAACCTATATCCCCCAAACATTATGTAAGTTCTGGGCTTTCAGAACAATGGAGAAACGTTTAAAAGCACGTCTCTCAGTTTCAAACGAAACACTGTTACTTACTAACAACACACAAATTGTTCGTTATTATTATTCTAGTAAAATATTTTTTCATTTTCAAGTTTCCGAGCATTCCAGAGGAGCCGTATTTTGAGCTATAACTTCGATGAAAAATTTAAAACGCAATATGATCCAGCAACTTCTCCATTTAATAAAATATATTCTAATACAGATGAAAAATTTAAAACGCAATATGATCCAGCAACTTCTCCATTTAATAAAATATATTCTAATACAGTTTTCTATCTTACAAAACGTTTTCAATTAAAACGTATTTTTCAGTTCTAAAAATAATTTGCTTAATTAAATTAAAAGATTATTTTATGTAATGACAACATTGCGAACAGGTGACGCATTTATCAATTTCGTTTTGTGTCAAAAGTTAATGCAGACAAAGAGTAATTATTATTTTTATATTAATCGTCACAATAGTGTAAATTTGTAATCACAATGTCTTCGAGGAAAAAGGTTTTGTTAAAAGTTATTATATTGGGTGATAGTGGCGTTGGAAAAACTTCCCTTATGAATCAGTTTGTGAACAAGAAATTTTCCAATCAGTACAAGGCAACAATAGGGGCTGATTTTCTCACGAAGGAGGTACTGGTCGACGATAGAATTGTAACAATGCAGATTTGGGACACTGCTGGACAAGAACGTTTTCAATCTCTGGGAGTTGCATTTTATCGTGGGGCGGACTGTTGCGTATTAGTGTTTGACGTAACTGCCCCCAACACATTCAAGTCCTTGGAGAGCTGGAGAGACGAATTTTTGATACAAGCATCGCCCCGTGATCCTGAAAACTTTCCGTTTGTTATATTAGGGAATAAGGTTGACTTGGATAATCGTGCTGTCTCCGCCAAACGTGCCCAGCAATGGTGTCAAAGTAAAAATGAGATACCCTATTTTGAGACTAGTGCCAAAGAAGCAGTAAATGTAGAGCTAGCATTCCAGACTATCGCTCGTAATGCCTTAGCCCAAGAGACTGAAGCAGAGCTTTACAATGAGTTTCCAGACCAGATCAAACTAAACGCAAATGACAATGGTCGCAATAGAGATGGAGATAACTGTGCCTGTTAAATGGCCAAACAGTTGATATTGGCAATTTATTATTCTACCTTTGTTTGACATAAAATTTATTACAATAGAAAGTAATTTTATTTATATTATTTTTTTATATCATAAAAAATGTAAAGAAATATATAGATATGTTACAACTTTCACTGTTTAAGTATTGTTTGATCTGCACCTGCAAAATTTTGTAACTTGAAATTGCAAGTGCTACTTTAGGTTTTACTTACACTAAAGCATATTAAGTACAATTTTGATTGCCCAGTTCAGATATAATAATGGTTTATAGTTATAAAACTAAAATGAAATCTGTTGTCTATGAGAAAAACATTAAAAAAAATATTATTTGCATTACACACTAAATTGTGGATTGTGTGGTATTAACAAGATGGGATAAATTCAAAGTGATATCTCAAGATTTTTGTTAGACATTTTATTATAAAAAAGAAAGAAACAAAAACTATTTTAAGATAATTTAATTACTTGTTACATACTATTACTATTTTTATCTCTACTCCATATAATCATTTATGGACAAAGCAGTATAAGTGTTTATATAATTTGGTATAATACAAATCATTGAATCATTCCCGTATACTTATGATTTGTTATTAATCAATCTATTAGCAGCAATAGATTTAGAAAAACTATGTACTATTATCTACTGTTAACAGAGAACATTCAACAATCTAAACACACCTTACTCAGTACAAGTATTATGCTTCTGTAAAAAATATTAATAATTATCAAATACAGTATTGGCGAGAATCAATATGAATACTATATGTTTTTGTATACAACATCTATATCTATTTATATATAATTTCTGTGTATATTTGGATTTACATTAGATATAAGTAGTTAAAGTTTTAGGAATGTAACTCAAAGTTATGTACTCTGGTACAATAGTTAATTGTGATCAGATTGGAAATTAACTGTGAGCCAATATGCCATAGATCTGTTCCAACTGTTGTAATACGAGTTTGTGATGCAATGGCGATGATGGCCATGAAAGCTGGTTGTATCTTATGAAAATCAAGCAAACTTCACACAGCTTTACTTTAGTTTGATTTAAATTATAATTTGTATAATTTAAAATTTGTCTAATGTAACATATAAATAAAGGTAAAATATTAAAAAAAATGTGATGATTTTTATAAAGTATCATAACAATTGTTATTGTGTTATTTTGCCATGCAAATATCTAGAGGAAAAAATATTGTTGTAGGAAATATGTAAAATTATAGTTTGAGTTTAGAAACATTTATAAAATATTTAGATTTTTTTGGGTTATTTGGTGTGTTTTACCTTTGTTTGTATTCCAACATGAAACATTATACTGTAAGTGCTAGTTTAATATGAGGTAAATACATCATAGCTATGCTGTAATAATGGTTGCTTCTAATTTTATATTAATAAAAATAAAATACACCAACGCTATTGTTTATTTTTCCTTGTTATAAAATTCATGGATGATAAATGAATTATAATATAAATGACAGCATAGTTTGATTAGTCAGTGCAGAAATATATAATATGACGATGAAGATATCTGAAGGAAATTTGATATGCTGACTTGGCTAATACTTAAGAAGTAGTCAGTCACTCCCCAGACTCCATTATTGGCACTTATGACTATCCTTAAAATCTTTTGTTTAATATTTGAATGAAACACGATTATAATTTCGTTCAATAATCTAAATACTCAACAGGGGGCCAAACAAGCCTCCGGAGTCAATTAACAATCGGTAAGGTTAAGCAGATGCGTGGTTCTCCTTCGTCCTAGCCTGATACTCTGGGATAAACCATAACCATCACTTTACGGCTGTAGCATGTAGCGAGAGGTAGCTTTCCGGTCGCGCCGACCCGATACAGCTGCTATGCAGCAATTATACATTCTTACTATTTCACAGTAAACTCCAGCTTGCTATTAGTAAAACCTCTATGTAAAGATAAGCTCCACGACTTAATTTCAGCCGAAACTGTCTGGCGACTAATATTTTTACTAGCTGGGTGACCGAGCTTCGCTCTGTATTCAACAATTAGCTATTTTTAAAAAGTACTATGCTGACCCCGCCACTTTTATCTGTGTTTGTTATAATCTATATAACATATACCCTATTTTTGGTTATTTTAAGATTGATATATAGATAGTATAAGATTTATAATTTAAGATGGATGAAATTAATCACTTATAACAAATTTCATCAGAATCGGTGCAGTAGTTTCAGTGTCCATCACGGACATTGTACTCTTTTTTGTAAGATTACTTAAAGCGCTATCTAGCAATTTCGTGTAGTTTATTTATTAGTCAATTCTATCGCAGCAAACTTTCGCTTATGTTGTCCTAAAATGTTGCTAGATGGCACTGTCACGGTCTATAAGTAAACATAAAACCGATCATCACTTCACTGAGGCTGTTCCAGGTTAACGGGGGAGGGAGGGTTACTCCAGAATCCCTAATGTTTAGATCTAGGATATTTATTATGAACCAACATTCATAACTAATACCAAAGAATATTACTTGTGTTTAGTCTCCGACCCATACTGTTTTTTACGACAGAAACCCATACTAATTTTGGCAACGATCTCAGGTTCGGCTGAATGCACGCTTGACTTTTAAGGAACCAAAGAAGTGTGTATAATTCAAGAAGTTTTACTTCGGACGTGGTAAAACACACACTTTTTTTAGTTCTTTTTTTATCTTTAAATCACAGACATATTCAGTCTATAACATTATAATGTTATTGATAATCATCGTACCAAAACCCCCTGTTATCCTTTGGTTTTTATAAATAATTAATTTATAATTAACTAGCAGACCCGGCTTCGCATAGATATTTATATGAAATATGACAAAAAATTATGAATTTTAATTACGGCCTCGTAAACATTACACGTTACAATGACAACAAATTAAATTTATGACAGAACAACGTATGCCGGGACAGCTAGTTGTCAATACTTTCTGCAACTAAATAACAAGGATTTACTATCATATTTTTTCACTACCAATTTCGATACATTATCAAAGATTCTAAATTATCAAAACGATTTAGAAAATATATCAAAACGATTTAGAAATTTTTTAAACGTAGGCTATTATGATTTACATAATAGCTTATGTTCGTCACAGATAACATAGGAATCTAGTGGCAAAATAATTTTTCAAGTCTGTTTTAATTAATGAGTAATTTAGGAGCCTATTCCATGCAAACAAACAAACAATCAAATTTTTCCTTTATATAACATTACTATAGGTTATATTCAATAATTAATCAGAGCCATTTCGTAAAAACCAATCACATAAACACATTTATTGTGTGAAAATTTCTTATTGGGAAATTACCTCTCTCTCACATGACTCCGACGTGAAATGGCTTTGACTCTGTCATAGAATTGACTAATAAGAAAAGTAAGCAAAATTGGCGAAAGACTAGTTCGCATTCCTTTAGGAACTCGTGGTCCCTCACTAAGGTTGTTTTAGGGAATTTTGCTAAGCCATCCCCCCCTTCCTTGTACCGGAATGATGAATCGCTGGCCCATGCCGCAAAAGAGAAAGCCGAACTTTTTGTGCCGAACTCCTTTTTGGATGATCAGGGAATTCCGCCGCTTAACATCCAGCGGTGTGATTATTCGATGCCGAATATTATGTTTCGACAGAGCGCCATGGGTAAAGCACTTCTTTCCCTGGACATTCATAAGTCGAATGGGTCTGATGGCATCGCTCCGGTTGTGCTGCGAAAATTTGATCCGAAGTTGGCTCCTGTATTGGTGCGCCTTTTCTGATTCTCCAGCTCTGTTGGGGGCAGTCCCTAGCTCATTGAAGACAGTTTTAGTGCAACCGATCCACAAAAAATATCACCGCTCCGACCCATCCAGCTACCGCACACAAAAGTCTTCGCTAGTCCGATGAACTGTAGAGGCGGGAGCAACAGCGCCGCCAACCAATAATAGGACCATACGAAAAAAAAATAATAAATCACTCATAGACTAAACAACGTATTATTCACATAACCTGAAGCTACAACATCATTGGCGGTTATTTTGGATGTAGCGAGGCCTTTGATTGGACTCCTTTCAAAGCTTTATTCATACGGACCTCCCGGGAAATGATGCGTTTATATCACTAGCGCCTTGACAGGTCGCAGCATCAAGGTCGTGGTTGACGGCGCATGCTCCGGCCTTAAATTTGCTAACGGTCACGGTAAAATCCCCAAGGCTGTGTTCTGCCTCCTACGCTGTTCTTCTGCATGTCAATGAATGCTGCAAAGTAGTGGCCGTCACTGCTACGCAGATGATAGCACTGGGGATGTTTTATACACTCGCCGTCCCAATATTTCCCTGGAACACGTCAACGAGTATCGGAACAAGCTTGTGTCTGAAATCTAGGATTTGTTATCCAATGTCTCGGAATGGAGCCGACTAAATTTAGACCAATTTAACTCCCTAAAAAGTCACCCTTCGTCGTATCTCCTCCTTTCAAACACCTATCTAGCGGCCTCAGAGGGAGAGAGAGCTCCGATATCTCTCGTAGGACCAATAATCGAGCTGTCACTAAGCTTGTTTTACCGTATTTTCTATCTATAACACTCCCCGTGTTCCGAGGAATTCTTCTGCTTAATACCAATGCAGCAAATTCCAATTTCGCCATCACGCCAGAACTTTAATTTTCAAGCGATGGGCTTGGATCTTAATGTTCGTAAATCCACAACAGCCAAATTTAAACGCTCCTTTTCACCGCGTGCAACTGTACAGTGGAGCCAGCTGCTTCCCTCGTTATTTCCGATCCGATACGATTTAGTTGTCTTCAAGAAAGGAGCATACCCATTCCTTGAGGGCCGACAGCGCGTTTGTAAAACGCCTAGTCTTGCAGATGTCTCTGGGCGGCGGTAATCACTGCCCACCTACTCGTTTGCACCCTATCTTATAAAAAAAAACAATTATTAGCACTTATAAAGGTATTTTTGAAATCAGATTCGAAACGCTACACTATGTTTCTGTGCCAAAATATAAGTAGAAATGAAAAAGAGTGTTCAAAACACTTTATTGGCTTTCCCGTTCCCTACCGTTCCCTTTCACCGATGGGCTGGAACTCCGCAATAACAGCTTATTCCATTTGACTGTATAAAATGTAGAGCAAATCGAATCGTCGATTGGCTCTACATTTTATTGGTGCCCCTACCTGGCGTAGAGATGTCAGTTCACTGTGCATCTTCTACCGCATTTATCACGTTCCGTGTTCCGAGGAATTGTTCGGAGTAATACCTGAATTTCACTACAGGATCGAATTATTTATTACATTTGCGGTTAGCATGTGTGTGTGTCCGTGTATATAGTTGCCGAAAAGCGGACCCTTATTTTATATTTTATATCACATGCGTAAAAGTGAAAAAATCGGCTAAGAACGAGTTGGACTCACCTATGAAGTGTACTACTACTAAAAAGCATCAAATTCCGACCAAAAAAAGGTCGTGTTTGTTGTATAATAACGTTTTCTTGTAGTTCAAAATTAGAGGGGTTAAATTTAAAATATACACCGCGTACTGTATGTACCTTTATTTTAATTTTGGATTTATATAATCCTCCGACTAGAACCTCTGTGACATACGGAATGACAGATGTACATGATAAAATTATAAGGGTCGACCCGTGTGGAAATAAGTGTGTACCAAATTATGCCCGTATAAATCCCGACACTGTAGGAATTCCAGGTAAAAAACAATATTTTTCCACAAGGCCCCATATCGATGAGCCGGAACAAACAGAGAATGGTAAGGTACTTATATTAAGTATGCAGGTATAGGTGTATTACTTTGGTTTGTTATAGGATATACCTATAGATAAAAGTATACCATTCAGCCACTAGTTGGCATAATAGTGACAATTTATGTGCAAGTTTCAATTATACTACTGATTCGTTTTTCTTTCACACAACTAATCGACGGCTTTGAAATTTGGCACAGCATGAATTACAATCTGGAGTAACATAAAGATTACATTTATCCTGAAATTCTTATGTGGACGAAACCGCTGGACACTGGTAGTTCTACTGTATATTTCTCTTCGTGGGCGGTGTGAGGCTGACTCACACACAAATTAGTTAGAAACTTGCACCGACCGTCGAAAATGGTTGCATCATGAATACACGTAGCAAACCGAAGCGTAGGACGGTGCCGAATGTCTCTCAAATCCAATTTATTTGTAGCAGTTGACTGCCCCGTGGCCCCGTGGCACGCATGTTCAAGTTGGCGGGGTTTCGCTATACTGCGTCGTACACTCCGGTTGTGTCGGATTGCTTTCCCATCGGAACAGGAGAATGAAGGTATAGTGCTCTTTTCGTTGATTGTTTGTGTCTGCGTAAACAATTGAAGTGCACTATAATATGTCTTGCGCAGCTGGCCCTTCTGAATAGAGATTTCTTTTTAATCTTAAATTTTAGGTATCTATGGAAGAGAGAAGCTGTGCTTTACATCTACATTAGCAGAAGTCGGCATAGAAGTGGCCAGGATGAAGGTACTAGTCCTAAAATAGTATAGGCATGTAGACACGATACCTATCTATTATTGCTTTGAAAGTTATTGCTAGCAGTGGCAGGGGTAAGGGGTTGAATGTAAACTAAAACAAAATATAAAACTCTTGGCATTACATATCGAATGGCAAAATGACAGAAACAGTCAAGGACTACCGAACGCAAGACGCTGAAATTTGTGATTTTTGAAAATTGCATCTCTAAAGGACGGAAGTAGGGGTTAAAAGCATTTTTACTTATGGGGGTGAAAACACATGCGCTGCCCGTGTCGCATAAGGTTATAAATGATCTAAGTCCATTTGCTGATTGGATCATAAATCAAAACCATTCATAAACTGTAAAAATGGTTACAGGGAATGTTACCTCGACTGCCTACGACTGCACGGCGCATGCGGGAGCGCCCAGGGGGAGAGGGAGGGAGGGCGAAGCTCTAGTGTTTCAGCCGTTCAGTCGCTCGCGCTATTTAGTCTCGTTTGTGACATGAGAGGGCGCGATTCTTCACTATCACGGTGCTTCGAGCAATGCATCACCATGAACAGCCTGGGATTGCATGTAATGGTGAGTTATTATGTATTTATCTAAATAAATCTTAATTTAGTTGATGTGACAGAATACGCTTATAATTAATTGGCATTTACCTAGGCTTACATGAAGCCGGTGCCAAGATTGTACAAAAAGGGAATTTATAGATGAAATTAAAATATCACGTGTACTTGCGACGCTGAAATTATATTATTGTAAGATATATTTGTTATTCATTTCGTCGAGATAAATCTAACATGAAATGGAAAAAACTAAAGGAGCGTCACACAGCAAATTCATTTTATATTTTTAATGTATGTATTTTTACCTTTGCATGCACTGAAAATAAAAGAAAAATATAATTAACATTAATATAATTCGAGAGCTGTGATAAAATTTCCTACCAACGTGATTAAAAAATGGCAACACATTCAAATGACTTCTGCACCTATATAGTCCGTTTGTAATGGATGCTGTACATTTAATCGGGAATAGTGTACATTATGTAGTTACAGTGACACAATATAAGTACAACACGTCCTCGATGACCTTGCTCTACATGTAGAGCAAAGCTGCCGGTCGCGGAAAATGCCGGCCGGCACATTTTCACGATTTCCATGTACCCAAACCTGTCTCCTATCTATAATGTATGAATACCGATACACAAGTTTATTAGATTCTATGCAGATCGGTTTTTAGGATTCGTTTTCCATTTTCTTGTACATCTCAATTATATTAAGCTCTATTTAGAGTATATGGATGTAAATATTTTAATAAACAACAACAACAACTTCTTCGTGCCAATTCACTCATAGGGTAGGTAGAGAGAAAACTGTGCCACATATCACAAAACTAATATCAATTAATACTTATTACACAAACGATCACACAATCGCTCATTGAACGTCAATGTTATTAAATTATTGTAAGTGTAGTTGTCGTCTTTCACCGGTGCCAAGTCAACTCTCAGTTCTTCCCAATATCCGTGAGAGAATTGCACGGGAATTATACAAAAAATATTTATATAAATTTGCGCAGTGTTGTATCTCTATATCTGTGTACTTTTCTGATAGGAGCTTACCTGCCTCTTATCTTCGATTCCTCGAATAATAAAAAGATGTTATTTTACCAATATAATCACTAGGATCATCCAGTACATTTTATTGGCTATCATTAGGTATTGATGTCTTAAGTTTACGCGAATGTTATTCATTACAATAAAAATACTTTCACGGACAGCAACCATGGTTGCTATAAAGCTTCTGAAAATTCGGTCTAGTTAGAAAAACTATTTTAAAAAAAGAAAAAAGATAAAGTATGTAAAAGTAGTTTTATTGTAATTTTCAGTAAGCTCAGCATGTGGATCTACAAGGCCGTGAAAAGTCTTTTCTATTGACTAAACGCGTTTACGGACCACCTTGGCTTTGCCAAGTTATAGACCAGTTTATATATTTTTTTTATAGTTATATACCTAGAGCGATATATTTTGTAGCTACTTGCAAATAGCGAAGTAAAACTCATAGTTGTTGAGGTTGATAAATATACGGGATAAACAAATGAAAAATTTTTTTTTTCAAAATAACCAACGTCCTCAGGCTATACTTTAGTTCCGATTTTAAAATTACGTCTCCAAAAGCTGTCCGTTTGTAAGTGATCGATTTTCCCAACGGGTTTCCATGCGGTTTCCACCCCTGGATAGAACGATTCCCCAGGAAGGCTTTAGTCGTTGATTTAGAAAAAATAAGATACGCGACTTCATACTGAACTGACATTTTAAAGCATCCGTAATTACGTACGTAATTTTTTTTTGCAAAGTTAACGCGCATTTTTTACAATGTTGATTTTTATTCAGACTATTTGAAAAAGACCATAACTTAAATTTTCAGTAAGAATTAGTACCATACTGCATTTCAGCGGAATCGAGCCGGCACGACCGAGGAGGCGCCTCTCCCTCACATGTCGCTTTACGCCGGTACCATGGTACCGGCGTAAAGCGACACATTAGGTATCGCGTTTCGTGCGGTTCATGAGTAGCCGGCGTCACCTTGGGTTAACGGTGGGCAACGCATCGGCATAGTATTTATGCTGATGTTCGTGGGTGTCGATGGCCGTAAAGAGGCTCCGACTACTCGTTTGTAAAAAAAAACATATTTTTTGTAAAACCTGTTTTGTAGGTGTTATAGTTTCTTAGATTTCCTCATAAATCAGTATATATATTGTATATAGATGACAAAAAGTGGTAACTGGGTTAGAACTATGAAGTTAAGCTTCATTGAGTTTCGGCAGATTATTCACAAGACTATCTAACCGAGCAGTTTTGTCTATCACGGAAAAAAAACAAAATAAAACTCTACATAATTTCTAAATAGCCACCCTATAAGGCTGCACACAAGACAATCAATCATTTTCAGTGTATTGTAGCCTAAATCTAACACTATGTAATGAAAATATTATATCAATGCATTAATTTACAAAAATACCAAGGTACACAGGCAGCACCTCAAGACCGTCCGCATGTAAGTTGCGCACCTGTAAAATTATGTACTTTGAAGAAACAATGTTAAATCATGCACGTAAGGCAGAAAATATGTTTAAATTATGCACTTCTTCCAAATAGAATCAACTTTCTAAAAACGACTTAAAGTCAATATGAAATCGTGTATCCTGTATCTTTGTAAATCAACGTATCAATAATATAAAGGAATGTCGCGACGGGTATTTTTATATACGGTCACGATGGTAATTGTCTCCCAATATTGGAATTGTACAGCTTCTTTAAATTGAAAGTAATTGTGTGGCTCCTGACACAGAGGCGCCTGTTGATATCAAAACGACATTAGCATGTCGTAGACTTTGTACGGATACAATGTGTTTACTAATGATTTTGACACTTCTTAGTCAGCGTATTTTGCACTCTCCACCATGGTTCAAGCCTCGTCGTGGCGGTGGGGCTCATTAGCCTGGGGTGAATCGAGACATCTTGGGGGAAGGCAATTGCACCGGGGAGGGGCTGCTCTTTATACCCCTCTTATAAGAAGGGACTAAAAAGCAGCAGGAGGAGCTGAGCTTTATATCACTCTTATAAGAAGAGGGAACAAAAGAGCAAAAGGAGGCGGCGCATTTGCGCACCGGGCAAGGGGTGAGGATGGGAGCCTCACCCCATTGTACTGTCCCAAAGTCGGTGGAGTTGTTCGAAGGTGCGGGACCACTCCGTCTGTGGCGGTGGCGTCGGTCCCTTAGTTTAGGGATTACTAGTCGTCGAGGTGTCCAGATGACTCTTTGTACCGGGGACCTCGCCAAAGGCCGCACGCGGTGGTTTTTGTGAGCCCCACACTCCACTGGAACCCACAGGGCCGACGAAGGCGCGTAAATGCGTTTCTCCGCTTCAACAAAAAAAGGTATTTTACACTGATCTGATATGTCTATACTAATAAATTTGTTTGTTTGTTTGATCTCATAAACCACTGGCCCGAATTGAAAAATTAATTTTGTATTAAATAGTTCATAATTATTCCAAGTATATATACTTAGTGTTGCAATAAATATTGTTACAATGGAAACATATATTTTTCTTACAGTGTATAAGTTTAATAAACAAATATAAAACAATTAAAAAGATAAGAAGCTTAATCTAAGTGGTCTCCGTGGGCTGCAGCAATACAATCCTTTAAACGTTGAGGCCAGTTATCAATACATGCACGCACTCTTTCCACGGAGTACTCCATAAATACTCCACTGTCAATCGTACAGATTGTTTTAGGGACTCCAAATTATCATGACGTCTAGAGCAATCTATAAAGCTGACCATAAATCATAATCCAGCGGATTAAGATCGGGACTAAACGATGGTCAGTCGTCAGCTCTGGTGAAGTACGGAACGTTCGCTGCCAACCAAGACTGCGTGGACCGAGCTTTATGACCCGGGTCTGTCTTGCTGAGAGGACTATACCTGTTTAAACAACATGGTGTTATTAAGGGGCTTAACTACCTTCTCAAGAATGGTATCTTGATACACTTGTGCCAATGTTTGGATACCTTTTTCACAAAAACATGGCTCTGTCATCCCTTCACAGCTGACATCACACCAAACCGTCACTGAAGTCGGATAATGTCCAGTTTGCACTCTGTTGAGAAACTTCCTTAGAGCTTTGAGAATAAAAACAATTTTGTGGTCATTTGTAAAATCTTCTCATCCGTAAACAAAATTTTTCTGTGACCTCCCTTTGCGTACCGCTACAGTAGTTGTTTCTATTTCAGCATCCTATTCATCTTTAATTTATCAATTAGGAAATGACGGGTGCATCTCCTATAGACTGCAAGTCCGAACCATCCCTTAAAATATGCGACATGGTTCTAGGTGCTAACTTAATTTCTTCGAATCCTTTCTCTGACCGTTTTGATCACCTTTTTCGTAAGAACACTACGTGGATGGCCAGACCTTTCTTTGTCACAAACAGAGGAATTCTACTAATATTTGACTAATTGTTTGTTGACAAGTGTTTTAAAAATTGCATTAGGCCGTACTTTATGTAATGCAATCACAGCGATTCTGTTTTCGTTATCACCCCACTCTATTTTAATATCCAAAATGAGAAAACACAATGAATAGTCATATCAAAATGACAGATTCCAATTTCAAATGTAACGATTTTTTTTATTGTAACAGTATTCATGGCCAAAAAAAAAAAAATGTACATAATAATATAATAATTTATTTGCTTAGATCATGGTTTATCGAGTAATGCTATAGGCTATCTGTCGTGACGCTACGACCAACAGATCCGAAGTCTCGCGTGTGAAACCATGTGGTGGTGCTACATTTTAGCTGATTCCTATGAAAAAAGAATCAAAAATATACATCATCACAACCACGTATTCCCAAAAGGACTAAATTGAACATTATCGTGTATGTAAAACTTTCGAGTATCGACATATTTAGAAATTGTAAAAATTGAACTGTCAGAATATTAGCTGTCATGCGCATTAGACGATATTTTAGTTCTATAGGGAACAATGATGTCTATTCAAATGGTGCCAATGCCAATGGGTCGTGCGGGATTCATGCCAACAATATTTTAGTTACAGTAATTACCCAATTTGGAGTAGTACACCCCATACCTGCAGCACAGCAGACCATTGGGCCGGTACGATACAATGGCGCCTACTGCTATGTAAGTTACTGGTGGTCCATCGAAGCGAACAAGCAAGGAGATGCAACTAATGCTCAAATTATTCATTACCAGACACTGGCAGCATTGCTGCACGACGCGTGGTATGGACTGCACTGTACACAGTGACGCGGGTGCGGAGTGCTGCATTTCTTACGTCAGCATTCGGGTATGATTATTCGCAGCCATTTAATGATTACCGACGCTCGTTAATATTAGCGCGATTAATTGTTATATAGAAACGTTGCCATCCTTTACGCCATCCCTCAAATAGGCCACCAGCTACTCATAATGATGAAAAGCGATAGCAAAGCCAATATTGTATGGCGGTAACAAGTGAGTGAGATGTACCTCACACGTCGGGCCGGCGCAATTCTACTGCACTGTAGCACGGCACTACCGCCTACTATGCAGCATGGCAAAGTTGTTCATAAATCTCCTAAAAATCTTTCAATCACCAATTTCTTACCAACATACGTAGGTGTAATTTGGGCCAATTACACCAGGACATATTTGATAGCGTTACACTACAGAATGATACGAACTAAAGCTAGCCATAAGAAAATAAAAAAAAAGTAAAGAAGGTCCGACTTCTGTTAACATTTCATTTAATTAATTAAATCAAAAAATGGTTTGTTGAGAATTGGATTACGGGCGACATAATTTTACGCGATAACAATTCTTTGATTGATCTGTGAACGCATCGCCCGATGTAGTGAAAGAGACGGCATGTTACGCTTTCTCGCTCGGATACTCTGTCTATTACTATAACGGATCGTTACTATGACATCGTAACTTTTCATGCATGCAGATAGACAGAGTCGATGTAAAAGACATTATCATATCAAAAAAAAACCTGCCGCTATTTAGAGAACCTCCTAAGAACTAATTAATTGTAGGTACCAAAATATTGAGAATATTTATTTAACTTGATATATCGCGCCAATTCGTACGTGTGGCATGTATTTCTAGTTCTAAGCGACGTGGCGGTAAGATGACAGGCATGCTCCAGTCTGTAAGGTGTTAAGATCCATAGATTTAATAAATAACAACAATACCAAGATACACTGTCAGCGTCTCAAAACAGTCCGTATAAAATATGTGCAATCTTTGTAAAAACAACTTAAAATGATGGATTAGGTAAGCCTTGCAAAAAAGTATGTTTTATTATGCACTTCGCTCGAATAGAAGGTGTTTTTACAAATGCTGTGTATTTTCGTAAATAGGATAAGCACAATGTGATATAAAACGGCAAACTCAAATTTATTTTGTGATAGATCATCCGTAAGACGGAATGTTCGATGGCCTCCTGCTCGGTGGACTAACGACTAGATGAGGTGGCGGGTAGTCTTCGAATGCAAGTGGATCGGGAACATGTCTTATGGTGCTCTATGGTCAGCAGTGGGTGTCGTCCGTCTGATGAGATATTTCATGTCCGACCATGACGGGTTTGATACCTGACATGTCTCGGAGAATAATATATCCACGTAAATCTACGTCTGTGATCAAAACAGTAAATAAATACACATTATCTACTATTAATACGTAATTAATCACAGACCAAAAATATGATGTATTACTTCTTAATCATAGCAAACCGGAAATAGTGAAACCATTAATATATAGTAATAGTGGAGGGGATACGACGCGCGGAGGGTGTTCATTCACATAAAATATTTTTTGTTCAGAAATAAAAGAGATTATAATTATGAGAACTTCCAGTCAATTATTATACGGCGCAGAATATGAATTCTCCTATATACACTATGAATACTCCTTAAAGAAAAAATAGTATAGCGTCTACTCCTTAGAGGAAACCGTTGTCAAAGACTCTTGCTGTTTGCTCTAAATTACAGTTCCAAATCTCTGCAGAGTGATTCTCTCAGTGAGCTAGATGGGTAGAAACGATCAATCAAAATCTAAACACTTATTACATTTGACAAGAATTGAGACAATTGGCAGCGCCTACACGTCTCTGTCTCTACCAATCAAAGTTTAACTCTAGCAAAAATGGCGCCTTAAATAATGCTTTTTAAATAATATTAATCATAATAATAATATCTGTGGACTTATCACACCACGTTAGCCTAGTCCTGTGTTAAGTACCGTAAGGACTTGTGTACAGGTACTTGACAACAGATATGTATTTAATATTATTATAAATTTAAGAAATTATATATATTTAAGATAAATTAAAAAAAAATATATACTAGGGTGGATATAAAAGTTCGTGACCTAACCTACATGGAGCTATGACATCTTTTTAAATCTACCGTCATTTGTTAGTATGTGTCATATTGATTTATTGTACGCAGTTTCATTTCGATACTGCACAATATAAATTTTCTGTGATTATTTTTTTTGAAGCAATCTGACGCAATTTTCAATAATGGAGAAAATTGAACACCGTGCAGTCATTAAGTACCTCAATGAAAAAGGCCTATCACCAAAAGACATCCATCAAGATATGGTGAGCACTTTGGGGGAGTCTGCTTCATCGTATTCCAGTGTCAAGAAGAGTGTAGCTGAGTTTAAACGCGGTCGTGAAAGCATTAAAGATGATCCTAGGAGTGGAAGGCCTACTTCCTCTACCACGAAAGAAAACATCGATAAAATTTGTGATCTTGTACTGGGTGACCGACGTTTGACCATGGGCAAGATAGCTGAGATAACAAACATTAGTTATGGCCGGGTGCCTGCTCGCTGGGTCCCGAGGTTGCTTTCAGCTGAACAAAAACGAGTTCGATACACAATTTTGCGAGACTCTTTGGAACTTTTTGAGACTGATCCCGAGTACTTTTTGATTAGATTTGTTACCATGGATGAAAGCTCTGTTCACCACCATACTCCTGAATCAAAACAACTATCCAAATAGTGGAAAAGATTAGACTCTCCTACACCGAAAAAGGCTAAGGTCGTTTTGTCGACTAACAAAGTCATGGCTTCTGTTTTTTGGGATGCGAAGGGCATTATTTTTGTAGATTATTCACCGAAAGGTCAAACTATAAATTCTAGTTATTATTGTAACCTTTTACGAAGACTCCGGGAAGAAATAAAACAAAAAAGGCCAGGAATGTTGCGTAAGAAATTTTGTTTCATCGAGACAATGCACGTGTTCACACTTCGGTTGAAACAATGTCTGAAATCCATGATTGTGGCTATGAATTGCTGCCCCACCCACCTTATTCGCCGGATTTGGCCCCTCGGATTATCATTTATTTCCAAATTTAAAAAAACATTTGGGTGGCTCGAAATTTTCGACCAAAGATGAGGTGATAGTCGCAGTAAACGATTATTTCGCCGACCTGCCGGAATCTTTTTTTTCGAGGGGATAAACAAGTTGCAGGTCAGGTGGAAGAAGTGTGTTGAACTAGATGGAGACTATGTCGAAAAATAGAAATAAATTTAGATCCACTTTTCTTTCATTTTCTTGGTCGGGCTTAGAACTTTATATCGGGTGGATCTAAAAGTTCTAAGCATCGTACACATTTTATATAGGGTGTGGACACACACTTCTGGTATCTAGTCTCTATAAATGTAATTTTCACAAGTTGGTGGCTATAAAGTAGTCGTCGTTCTGTTAGGTGCTTTACACTATATCATCATTATCAGCCCTTATCGGTCTACTGCTGAACATAGACCTCTCTCAATGATGGCCAAGACGTCCGTTCTCCTGCTACTCGCATCCATTCAGGACCGGCTGCTGCGCGGAGATCATCTTCCCACCTGGTGAACGGTCGACTCCAGAATCTTACTCGCCACACCGGCATCTGTTCTTCTGAGTGTGTGACCAGCCCATTGCCACTTCAGCGCGCTTATTGGTATTCTCATTCTTCTTATTCTTTATACTCTATATATACTCGATTAGCTACCTTACCTATTATCACCTATTAGCCAAATTTTCATCAATATAGGCTAGATGTTACATGCCCATCTGGCATGACAGAAACTTGTTTCATTTAAATACATAGGATCGGATACTTATTTGAATTCAGAACTATCTAAAATACAACTCAAAACGAATTAATTATAAATAGCGCGTTCATTTAATGAAATAAAGTATACAGTTGAAAAGCGGAGCGCTTTCTTTGAAATATTGTCGCTGTAAAATAAGAGTAGTTATGACCACCTATAAAATATATCAGCTGGCGACACGCCGGGACTAAAATGCATAGATACTTAATCGTAATGGATACATCATTTAGTAGAACGTTTTAAATGTTTTTGGTGAGACACGCTAATACATCATTGCAGAAAAAATTAAAAAAGGCCAAGAGCGAGTCGGACTCGCATATGGAGGGTTCCGTAGCAGCAAACAAACAAAATCTCATATCTCTTAAAGTATCTAACCGATTTTGTTAAATTTTCATTTAAAGTTTTTATTTAATTCCATAATCCTATTTTTCTCAAAAGTTACAGGGGGCGGAAGGGACGACAACACACTTTTTATCGCTTCAAAAACGAATATCCCAAAAATTATTTGCATAATGAAAAAAGTTTCTGAGAAAACCTATACCCCACTATAAATATAGTGACAGATAATGAAGCTTTGTTATCCATTCGCTATATATATACATATATATATATAAGGGATTTAAAGTTAAGTTTATAATAATAAGGCTAACTCATTACATTAATGATGTTTAGCATTTAAATAAATATATTTTAAAAAACTATAGACTTAGAAATACCTCTTCACATGGGACCCTCTACACGTGTATGTTCTCCAAAAATATCCTGGCTATATGTATACCTCCCAGATGTATGTATGTATGCCCTTAATAATTTTATTGTCAAAATCATACAGTACTTCATCATTCTGTAGCGATCAGTACGAGTATCATACGCCTAATTTCAAACACACGGTACCCATAATCTCCGAGACATACGGACGGACTGATGACAAACGTCTGTGACGGGCGGACGGGCAGACGAAATTATAAGGGCTCCGTTTGTTGTCACTTGTCTACAGAAAGACAATCACGAAACCGATATTTTTTTATCCTAACCTCTTATTCTTATACATGACGGAACAAGAGTTGCGTTTTTTGTCATTTGGCTACGAAGCCCTAAAAAAACGTTACAAAAACCTTATTTTTTATGGTACCTACCTCGTAGTTTTTGCTACAAAATCCATGAAGTTATTCGTCATTTCAAATTTGTATTATATGACATCTCAATAGTCGTACTGACCGCGGCTTGTAATGTCTTCAATTAGCTAAATTGACATGCTACCGACATGAATAAGAGACCCGCATTTAATATGTGACATAGTTTGTATCCAACTAATGATTCGCGATAAAATAAACGCTATCGAATAATTGAATTATTGCTAAATTTGATAAAAAATTTAGTCATCTGTATTTTGTATTGACTGATATATAAATATTCCATTAGTTTGCCGATAAGGTAGGAGAATGAAGGATTGAAAAAAGGGTTTCTTAAGTGACATGATGCCTTGCATCTGAATTGGACCTTCACGACTGGTATGGTGGCTTTCGCTCACATGACTTTGATGATACTGCGTACATCTATATCGTCGCTTTTCGTGCGGTTTGTGAGTTTCTGTTGGCCCATGGGGAAACAGGAGAATGCTAGTCAATATAAGCGCGGATTGCTAGTTCGTCCCTTTATACTCTAAAATTGAAAGGATATAACATCGAGCAAGTGGTGTGACGACCATCATCATTTTGTTTACGAATAGTCATTGAACGAGACGTTTGCAAGCTCATAAATACAAAACATGTTTGGTTGAACTCTAAGAAAATATTTAGACTTATACTAGGGATCCGCCCGGCTTTTCCCCGTAAATAACAGGGGATTGTAACCTTACCGAATTATAGACTAAAAATCCTCCTCCCCCGGAATCGCTCTACCCATGGGTGAAAACCGCAGGAAAATCCGTACACAATTTTTTTAGAAAATCGATCACGTATAAACAGACAGCTTTTGGGAACTTTTTATAATATATATAGGTAAGCAATTTTTTCTCTACATGAAACAGTCGAATGTATAGATTACTAAATCTATCGCCACCTCTACAGTTATATAAGTAAATGTAGTTATAGATTTAACCAGTAATACAATAACTATAAAGATCAGGAACATAAAAATTATTGATATGTTTGATCATAGATAAGCAGTAGTCGTATTGAATAGATCAGCATATTATAATTTTAGCTATATATTTTGAAAACATATAGTTAGCTATATATTATCCAAAACAGGGACGTTTTCTTTTGCAGCGGACACACGATTCGCCGGATTGTCATTGTGAGTTCTAGATATTCAATATGGCTGCTAACGCTTAGCCTCATTGAATATCTAGAACTCACCTATGAAATTAGGCTATGTGTTTTGAGGGCAAATAAAAAAAAACTTTAACTTAACCATGAAGGCTTAGGCAGGAACTACGACAGGAGCTACTCTTCGCACCAAACCGGGGATAGTTATATATCGCTCTATATTCGAGAACATTTTTGTACTGTCAAGTGTTAAAATCGGGAAATAAAACGCGTCAAAGAGTCGGACAAATGATCTACGTCGGATGATTTCAGTAAGGCTGGCTTTTTGACCACTGACCACTTTCTGGTGGAATTTCACTCCGCCGCTTTCAATCCGGCTAACAGTTGGCCTGCCACAAAACAGAACGGTCCTGTTTTTTAAAATAGCTAGCCGTAATGAAATACGGCGATTTAAACAAACTAACTGTGACAGATACACTAGTTTGTCTTGATAACGATTGGCAGTGTAACTCGCAAAGTGACACAATTCGTGGAGATCTTCATATGAATACCTGTGCAACAAAAAATCTTTGGTATCGGCCGTCGGGTACTTGGTACTTTGGTAGGGTATTTGATACATTGACCATGAATCTACTTATTCCAAGTAAAATTTTAAAACTTCTTAGTATAATTAAATTAAAAGTTATTTAGTATAATTAAATTAAAAGCGAATACTCTTTAAATCAACTTTGCCATAAATTGATCTCGCTGCCCGTTTTTTTGTCTGCTATGAAAAAAATCTTGAGGATGAAAATTTGTTGTCTATTAGTGCGTTTATGGACGATATAAAGAACGAACATCAATGTGACGTAAAAGTTGCGCGAGAGACGCAAGCGACGTCAGCGCGGTAAAGCGTTATAAACTATATTACATGTTTATAAATCTAGATGGCTGTTTCACACGATTTCACTCCTCATATTTTTTTTAATTCGTTCCGTAAGAGGTATTGGTTTATAGTGTGGGGAGCTAACGGCCAGTCTGAGCCTTTTAATGACTACCAATGCCCATAAACATCAGCACAAAGGTAATGTGGAACTCTGCTCTCCTTTCTACTTCCTCCTCCATGGGCCACCGAAAACCACCGCACGAAACGGGCTAACTGTCACTTTGCTTGTGTATCGTTTGAGCGAGAGCTATCTCCCCGGCCGTGTTGGCACAATTCGGCTACAATGCAGCATGGCACCACCACTAACAATAAGGATGAGAGAAGGCCGTGTGACTAACATGTACTGTGAATTATATTATAACGAAGCAAGCGTAGTGGACGCTGGTTCACCAGCTGATGCAATATCGATAGGTCTCTGGAACTTGCTGATAAAAGCCTTTAATCTTGAACCGCATATCATGTCTGTTGAACAATTGTAAACCGCAGTTTTGCATATCCGAAGAAATTGATAAGATATGTTGTCATATGATATAGAAATCAAATGCGGTTTAATTAATAATAATATTCGTTTTTTAGGGTTCCATACCCTTAGGGTAAAACCCGTGGTGGTCGGAATCTTAGTAAAGTCCCTATTACTAAGATTCCGACCACCACGCTGTATCTCATGAACCGTGGTAGCTAGTCAGTTGGTTATTTCACAGATGATGTGTTCAATTACTAAAACATAGAATTATTTTACAGGTTGAATTTATTGCTTAGCGATTAAAAAAAAAGAGAGGTAAAAATTTAATAGCTTGTTTATTTAAAGGTCCCATATGACAATCGTGCTTTTCCCCTTTGTGCATATGTAACTAACAGTGAGAAACTCTTCGTGCGTAAATCCGTCTCCCACTTGGTCGGTTTTTACAATTTTGAAGAAAGCAAAAACTTTCTGACTACGGCGGATAATAATTACATTAGGGCCGGTCGCAGATAACAATCAATGTCCCGATTAACCTGATAGCTTATGTAATAACTTATGTCTCAAATAAGTTACAAATTCCAGTATCACAGGTTCCAGTTACGAAATTAATATGAAGTGTTTTGATAATACTTATAGAATTAAATATCGAAGAACTATATAGAAGAATATTACATGTGCATACCAACTTGCACATGCAATACTTTAGATACCTGTATATAGTTTGGGTGTAGTCTGAGATCATATTAAGAAGGTGATTCGGTAATCGGTAAAATGCTGCGAAGCCCAGCCAGAGAGGATCCTTCTCATGACTACCGTGCCCATAGACCTCCACATAATCGTTGCGCATCTGTCTGAGATGGAGTAAGAGATGCTTTACGATAAATTGATATTCAATATACTAATTTTGTGCTGCAGGTCAGTGCGTCAGTAATATGTATTTCACTAGTACTATGTTAACTTTACTGGTTTTTGTTACAAAATGTAATTCGTTGCTATTGATCCGATTCGCGTTGGAAGAGCACAACAACTGACAACAATATAAAAGTTATCCAAGGTTATAACATGATCTAGCGTTACTTGCAAACTTTAGTAGGTAGACTTCCATTTGTGTAGATAATTCCATTAGGTGAATAGATCAATAACTTAGTACATATATATGCGTGTCGCCGATGAGTAATTTGTGATCTTTGAGGTGAGCGATTTTGCTGACAAAGGTGATCTGCTTGTCGCAGTCGGATTGTCTAAACCGCCGTATTTCGTTACGGCTAGCCATATTAAAAACAGGGCTGTTTCGTTTTGGCTGGGTCAACGATTAGCCGGATTGAATACGGCAGAGCGAAATGCACATTATTTCGAATATCGTAGACGAATATCGAAAGCTGGTATCAGTTCCTGAGAACTTTGTTTTTTTAAAATAACCCTGTAGTTTGTAACCAGTAGTCATTTTCATAAATACGGAAGTTCCCATTTTATTCGAAATCCAACGATTACCAGATTTCAGGAAGTTCTGCCACATTTTAGTCATGTACATAAATGACATGCTACAAATAAAACAGGCGCCAAATGGCCAACGTCTATTTTAATTGAGATTGTTTATTAGCATTGTTCGTGCCATTGAAACATCTATTTGCAGTATTCAAAGGACGCAATTGTTCATAACATTAGGGAATATGGATCTTAATCATTAGCGTAACGATACGAATTAATTAGTGCGGTGTCGATTCCAACACCAATTATGCCTGATTGGACACCTAGTTATATCCAATTAACATCTGCGCTGTGGTACAAATGTGAACTGGAAAAAAACTCAATGTGTCATTTGTTATCAATAAAAAAAAACACAGTAATATTTCGCAATATGTAGGTGTGAGTGCATGCCTAAAATTGTATTGTGTACTTTCAATTCTTTTCCAACTACTAATTTATGTGATATGATTCGGAGAGGATTCAACGGATTTATCTTCCCTTGAAGTGTCCCCGTTATATATCTTTGTTTCTATACATAACATTAGCCTTTGAATCTAAAATCGGCTGTATTGATTTTTACCAATTTTACTTGCATATTAGTTAGGTCTGAGAATCGGTTGCTGTCTACTTTAAATACCCCAGGTGATTATTATACAATTTATACGGCAAAACAATGTTTGCCGGGTCAGCTATTAATTTATAATAAAACTACTTCAACAGATTTTATGGCTGTCTATCTACAATGGTCACGGGTGGAATAAACGACCAACCATTTTTGACAAAAAATGTCGAAGCTTTTCATGATAAAAATTTCCGCATTCGGTGTATTTTCTTGAGCCATATTGCATGTAGCACAGTAGACATAGTGTACTTTACAAGATCCAGCGATATCTGCTGTGAAAACGCTTTAAATTGGACAGGTGCAGAATCATGCAATGCAATCCTAGAGCTGAATGCAGGTCCGTCCAAAAATCGCCTTATAATTGCTTCGTTTTTATTAAGTAATCCCTTAATGCCACATAAGATCATCCTCATAAGAGACCTCATCATCCCAAATGGTTTGAATGAAGTGAAAGAGGCAAAGACGCATGCGTCGTTCGTATCGATTGCCGTAGCCGAGATGGCGTTTGACGGTCAGAGTGTCTAAGAGTATAACTTTTACGTTACGTCAGACGTGAGCCCCGGCGTGGTGACCTTGTGGATGGTCGATCTCCCACGAGTCCCAAAGGACCTGTCAAAAATATTTGCTATCAACAAATTGGTAGCATTGGGACACCGTGTGCCAATGTTAACTCGAGGTTGGTTTTTTCGGCTCGAGAATATCTGGGTAAATGCTAACGTGCACACGCTATTGACATTCACTGATGTTTTTGTTAATTATATAAGTAGCCCGGATCACGTCTTAAATGAAATGCCTAAGATTATGTGATAATTAATTAATTAATTAATTATATACAGCTTTTTTATCTATATCTACAAATATTATACATCAAAGTCACCAAAAGCTTACAAAGCTGTGATCAATTTTTTCAAAATTTACTGAACGAATTTACGTGCGGTTTTTACCCATAGAGTGTTCCCGCTGTTATTTACGCTAGTATAGTATAAGGCAGACAGTCGGCTTTTAAATGGTTGCTTTCTTTGCTCTCGTTCACATAATACTGTTTTGACGTAACGGCTACGCAGTCGGTTTACTTGTAATTGATGGCCAACTGGAGGGGAAGAGAATGTATCCTTCAGACAGCACATCTGCATTAAGCAGATGTCTATGAACAAATCAAGTAATGCAGACTGCTCATTTGTCTCATATACTATATAAAATCGGATGCATCATCATCATTATCAGCCCTTATCGATCCACTGCTGGACATATGCCTCTCTCAATGAACGCCAAGACGACCGATCTCCTGCTGCTGGCATCCATCCCGGACCGGCTGCCGCACGGAAATCGTCTTCCCACCTGGTGAACGGTCGACCAACACTTCGTTTTCATAAGCGTGGCCTCCACTCCAGAACCTTACTCGCCACACCGGCATCTGTTCTTCTGAGTGTGTGACCAACCCATTGCCATTTCAGCGAGCCTATTCGTCACGTGATATCGGATACTTTAGTGCTCTGCCTTATGACTACGTTACGAATTCTGTCGGACAGAGAAACACCCAACATAGCACGTTCAATAACCCGTTGAGCTACCGCAAACTTGCGGACCAGTCCTACATTAAGAGGCCATGTTTCGGCCCCGTAGGTCATCACGGGGAGAACGCATTGTTTGAAAACTTTCGTCTTCAAGCTCTGCGATATAAAAAATAAACAAGAACAAATATAAGTTTAAGCAATGAGTGATTCTAAGAGACAAGTCAACGAGCGATCCGTTGACAAGTCTAGCAGAAGAAATTTGCTATCAGATATAATTAGACGCCACCTTCAGTTATTTTGAGAGTGTGACGTCACGGGTCCTATTTTGTTATAACACAGATAACCAAGACGTCATTTACAGAGCTTTAAAAAAGCAGACAATTTATTTCGTTCTATAACTCGGTAAATCTTGTAACTTCTAAACGATTATTATTGGTCATTCATTCGGCGTGACTGTGGGTGGTCATGTCACTCGAACGGCGATTCAGAATAGTTTAATTATTTGGCAAGTTGTTTATAAAATGAATGATTATTTTCAGAATCGTTGAATGATTTTGCAGGTCGAGTATAAAATTAACGATTATTTCATAAGGTGCCAATTTGTTTCTAAAGTATTGTTTAAATCTTTAGCGTATGTGACGTGCGAAAGTCTGGATGAGTGTTTACATGGAATACGACAAATTAACTTAAGTAACATAACAATTTTATCTAGTAACAACAGGACAACGCATCTTCACACCAGATCTCTTATGGGGAGGTCAGTGAGAGCCGTGTGTCATAATCAGGATACTTACATTTGTCTTCTTCCGGCTATGTCTAGTAATGTTTGTAAAAGTGCAATTGTCGCATTGTAGCCAATAGGGGCTAGCACGACCGGGGGACCACTGGGGCTAACATGACCGGGGAAGTACCTCCCGTTCCTGTAACTTCGGCTTTATCGATCGCATTTGATCGAATTGTAAGAATCCGAATGATCCAACGGTTAGGTGCCTTCACTATTCCATTGAAATTTAATAAGGACTACCTGACTGTTGACGCTCATAAATACCCGTACAACCAGAATAGGTACATTGTCTGGCACACATCCAGATCCAAGGATTACAATCACAAGATTTAACTGCTTGTTTATTTATCACAAAAAAAATTAAGTAATGTCATGTCTATACACAAAAACAATACGTCGCACATACTTAGTCCATTTTAATTTTTTGTCGAGTTCCCCCGCTAACTACTATCTCAAGTGACGTACTGTAGCGCGCAAGTGCTGATGTGTTCAGCTCGCTTTTAGCTCAGTCGCTGAGGTATCGAAATTCCTAAGGATTAAATTACTTGCCAACAACTACTTGTTTCTTAGCGCTTCTCGGAATATGTTTATATCTTTGGCACTCTATGAAAACGAGTATGTAATCCATTTTAGGTGTGTTTGAATTCTGAC
>JAFELO010001500.1:633349-649878 GCA_017140195.1 Eumaeus atala
TGTTGGGAAGGTAGTGCGTATAAAATAAAGAGACGTTAGTATAATTTAAATGATATAATTGTACGTATAATAAAATCCAGTAGTCCCTAATTAATTTTGCTTGCCCCTCGAGAGCAAGAGCATACCCTCTACTCCAAGGAACTTATATGGAAATGCATTAGCCGAGCCGCCACTAGTAACTGTGCTCTGAAAAAAAAAGTACCCCTTACTGAAACATGCTCTAACTTGGAAGACAAATAAAATTAATAACCGTTGATTTACAAAAGTACCTCGATGTCAGTTGAATTTGACTTTATTATTCATTACCATCGTCGTAAGAATATGAAAACAATCATATCCTTATGACGGGAAACGTCACTTTAATAACTACAAAATGAACTGAATGAAGAATGCAAACACATTCTCGTTGTATTCTTACGACGGGAAATTACTGCGAAATGCATTCGTTTTTTTATAAATCTGAAAAATCCCATTGCATTTTCGTCAGCTTTACTATAATTATGTGAGGCGCGTACTCATCCCGGTGGGTGCTATTTCGCGTTTTCCCAGGGCCTGGCGGTGCCATAATAATTATGGGGAACAAATAGTTAAGCTGCTTCTAGCATAAGTATTCCTATTCTACCATAAATATTCTTATTCTACCATAAATATTCCTATTCTACCATAAATATTTCTATTCTACTATAAATATTCATATTCTACCATAAATTATACACACTGTACACTATTACATTGTTTGTCAAACTATTCTACAATACTACTTCGTTTCACACGTCTATCGAGTAATGTTTGATGAAAGTGTCAAATTTGACCAGCATATTCTGCACACCTACCATGAGTAGTGGTTAAAATGGCTACTCTATATCATACAAAGATTTAGTGTTTCAGCATCTTTTTCGTACATTCATTATTACCGTTTCATTATCATTAGGTGTAGCTTTTGTTAACGAACACCAAGGGCTAACGGACAGTCGAAGCCTTTTGATGACTACTGACGCCCCTAGACATCAGCATAATATTATGTATACGTGATGTCGTCCTTCCCTCCTCTCTATATATGTGCCAACCGAAAGGATTAAACCGCACGACGCGCGACAGTATAGCCGACACTCAGTTGCGGTATCATCACGGCGAGATGTCCCCGGTCATGCTGGCCCAGGTCAGGTGAGATACAAGATGCTATCTATTATATACTACACTATTATTTATGTCTTCAATTTACGCGAATGTTACTCATTACAATAAAATTAATTTACTACAGTAGTAGTAAATTAGTTTTATTGTGTTAAAAGGTCGACGCTTCAACCCGAGACCATGTAAAGCTTCTGGAACGTCGGGCTAGTTAAATAATTAAATAAATCGCGATAAAATCCGTAAGAGCAGTTTTATTGTAATGCTATCTCTTACTAAACATAGTGGGTAGTTTTCTTTAAATTGTTTGCTTCTATGGTTTGTGTTAGGCCCCATGATACTCCGCAGGTCATCTGAAAGTCGCGGAGTATCTGGCGACGTCAAGTCTGTGTAATTGACGAGGCAACATTCCACGTTCCTTCACCCTCGATCTTCTTTTACGTTCAGCTTTTTGTTTTAGTATTATGTTCTTGGATATTATATGTTCAATAGCGACATCCACCGGATTGTCACAATAACAAATCAAAGACTAATATCCTTCTCGGCAAGAGCTGATTGTTAAAAAGCATATCAAAATCAGTTCAGTAGATTTTGTGAAAATCGATCACATACATACAAACAGATTTTGGGGACTCTGCTTTATAATATGTTTTCAACTTTATACATTACATGTTCGCCTCGCGATTTCATCCCAATATCCAACATTTTTCGCTCCTTTTGGCCTCAGTGTGATGGTATATATTCTTCCTCAATAAATGGCTACCAGCTACTAAAATAATACTTCAAATCGAACCTGTAGTATACATACATTTTCAATAGAAAATATAATATATATAGTTAACTAGCTAACCCGGCATACGTTGTTTTGCCAGTTGAGATTGACAGCCCTTATCATTTAGGGGTATAAAAAATAGATAGTAGCAGATGCCCAGGCCTACTGAATATGCATATAAAATTAGATAAAAACCAGCCAAGCCGCTTCGGCGGAGTAAGGTAACTAACATTGTGACACCAGTATTTTATATATAAGATATACAGTTAGGTATAGTTCTTGAAAAAATACAATCATCAACAAATTACTTAGCCAGCTAAATAAAGACTTTTATTGATTCCCATGGCTTGAAACTACACATGGTTGCATCAACCGGTTAATGTAGTTTTTGTTGGAAACATACGTTTCATCGATCTCGCTTATTCGCTCACTCGTCACAAAATCTCAGAAACTACATATGTTAGCAGTTTCAAATTTTGCTTTCCGTTTTTGCTAAGACGGGATTTTGCGAAATTTCCCATTTAAGGGTGGGTTTTGGGGGTAAATGTATCTTCAGTGATAGATAATATTGCTTTGACGCCTCCTTTTAAATCTAATTTCATTCTAAATGCGGTTCTGAAGTTAAATAAAATGTGTGATATTATAAATATTTTGCTGCCACAAAAACTGTGTGATTTGAGGAGAATCATTTCTATCGCTTGGACATAAGGGCTAGCTGAGTATCATGCCATTGATCGTGTGGCGGGCGGGCGGCTTGTTTTCCGCCCACGTGCCGCCTCGCGCCCAGAATAGACAGTTTGCCCTGAGCAAATATACCACACAGACGTGCGCTGGGCACTTTTGACCAAATAATCCACTTTATACAATTTTACGTGTTCCAATAAATTAAATTTACGAAACCTAGACAACTCTAGTGACTATTTTAATTATTTTATATGTTATTTAATTCATGAATAAATTATATTTAATTAAGTTTGCTCAAGGTGCTTATTGAATATTTGTCAAGTCGATGATAGCAATAAAGTGGCTGTGAAGTGTTCTACAAGTGTGAATTAAGGTTGTGAGTTTTCCGCGAAATTTATATATTTGTTATTGGAAGTTGCGGGAATGCCGCGAAGGTTGTGAAGTACTTTGTAGTGTTGGCTGCAGTCACCAGTCGGTGGCGCCGGCGCCTGTGGTGCCGAGAGGGTGTGGGCGCACGTGCGATGCGCGACGCACTAGCGGCCCTGCTGCGGAGCACGGTGCATGCACCTGCACATGTGGACAGCACGGACAAGCTGCAGAATGATATCGTTGCGCCAGTCTTGCTCATATCTAATGAAGGTTCATTCTTTTTATAAATATAATAATCGCGTTTTTTAATTATTTCAACCTTAAGAGGCAACCCTGTCCCATCTTACAGTATCCCAGGTTTCGGTTAGTCTGCAAGAGCTTGTTTTTATTCCATAAAGGAAAATAGATAATAATTTGGCGTTGGACTTTGTATAGAAGTACCATAATAAAATGATGCCATTAAATGTTTTTATTATAACAAAATTACTTTTATCTGTAAACGTAATTTTGTTACATGAATTACATCAAGGTTTACTACACTAACATTTTATTGTTTTTCAGAAGTCATTTGTAATAAACACTTTTCATTCCATCAGTGTCATAATATTTCTTCGTCGGAATGACATTATGTCTTTTAATAAGTAAATTATAATTTATCACTGTCATATGAAACATTTTCTTTAGATGTTCCAAGTTCTCTATTTGGCTACAAAATAAGTACAGTGCAGAAAACCACGTGTTTTCGCTTAACAATTGAACGAATTTTTTTTTGACTGCTCTATGCTGACGGAAGTGGAGCAGCTTCTGCGGTTACTATGAGACACGTCGGGCAACGGTCCAGGCGAGGCTGTGGTCGATAGAGAGACATACCCCTGTCCTTTCCCGCAGATAGAAAAGATGCATCCTGATAGTAATTTAACATTTCCTTGGCCGAGGGGACCGGATCTCCTGGCCAGGTGTCAACACTGAACTAATAACACGAACTTTCCTCTTCATTTGAACTGTTTGAAACAAGTTTCAATAAAAAATATGTGGATGATTACCGTTGTCGGTTAGCAAAAGGCTCCTACTCCCTCCCTCTTCTTCCGTTAAGCGATAAAACAATGATATCTGGTCGAACAATTATAGTTATCAACTTGATATTAGTGACAGAGATTATTCCATTGCGTTAAGTGCGTTTGAAAATTTTATTCACTTTTCCGTTATTTTCCTGGAACAGTTTCATCACGCTGATACGATATACATTGTGATTGTATCATCATCATCATCATCAGACGACTGAACACCAACTCGATTGAAAGAAAGCCAAGTCTGGACTGACAACTGCACGACTCCTTACTGATGGGAATCCTGATTGCTCTAACCTTCATATTTTACACACAAAGTATAGTAATTAAATGTGAGGGCACTCCTTTTTCCATATTTTTATGTGTATGCTACGTAAGGTTTAACATTTTTTTATGTGTATGCTACGTAAGGTTTAACATTTTTTTATGTGTATGCTACGTAAGGTTTAACATTTTTTTTATGTGTATGCTACGTAAGGTTTAACATTTTTTATGTGTATGCTACGTAAGGTTTAACATTTTTTTATGTGTATGCAACGTAAGGTTTGACCTTTTTTATGTGTATGCTACGTAAGTTTTAACATTTTTTATGTGTATGCTACGTAAGGTTTAACATTTTTTTATGTGTATGCTACGTAAGGTTTAACATTTCTATGTTAGCACTCTAATGAGGATATACTTTATTTGGTATTAGATGTAGTGCCATGATACACTGACGAATCAGACGCGCACGACCGTGGAGGTACCTCCCGCTCACGCGATACCACCTTAATAGAGGTGGGTATGCCATCTAGTTCCATGCGGTTTGTGCGTAGCCAGTGGCCCGTTAAGAGTGATGCGGTAACGGCTTCCCATCTGCATAACCATTATATGCATGGAGTAAACCTCCCGCGATGAGCCTCCATGGGCACCCGCTGACGGAGAGTCGGTCCTATGCCACCGCTATCCCGTAGCTCCTCCCTTGGTGGACGAACAGGGAGCCGCTTCTCCAATTCTCGAGCCTCACATACTCCCCAAGGAACTTCCCGACTCGGGGGCATGCCGAAAAAATAAACGTTATGTGATAAGTCCACATATATTATTATTATTAATGTGCGCCGGTAGTCGCTGAAAGGCTCCGTTTGTCCTTGTGTCTCCTGCAGTGAAACATTAATGATAATTCCATCAGTCCGCGATAACGTTTCTATCTGTATCCTTCTATTGCATTATTAAAACGCTTAAGAACATGCAGATAAAGAGATTATTCATTATATTATCTGAAGAAGCAAATTTATTGCAAATTGCTTGGTTATCGAATTTTATGCGATGTCATGTAGCGATTTAATTGAAACTCATTGCAAAATCACTTACAACCTAATTAAAATTGCTAATTCAATAATCATTTTAAATAATTTTTTAGAACTTCTAAATAAATTCATTGTTGAATGAAGAATTTTCTAGATACATTGTTGTGCATGAAAAAATTTAATTGACAACAGTAGCCATTGGTTCATGTTCTCAGTGGTCCGAAACCACAGCCGTCGGATAACATTTTTAAAGTCTTAACATTTTTATTTAAGTTTTACATAAGTAAGAATGTATTATAATTAAATATTCATTATTTATATAGTTTAAATATAACTATTCAAAATGCGCTCAACCTTCTTCGTAAACATTAAATGTTGGAATGAAACAAATGCAAGATAATTGATAGACAGCTGACATATTATTTCTTATAACCAAGATCGCAAGCGAAGAAAGTCATCATGAATATTGGGTCAAAGTTATAAACGCTAATCAAAGCGTGTTAAGGATTGTCTAAATGTAGCGTACAATGGATTCATTGTTTTCCATTATATGATACATAATATTTAAATCTACATAGGAAAAGATTTTGCTTCTTGCCCAACAAATCATTAAACTATAAATAAAGTAAAAAATAAATCTTTCTTAAGTAAGTCTTTCATACCTGTGCGAATAGTTAAATGGTGCTTAATTTTAAATTCTCGATTCATTCTCGAAACATTCTGCAGTGGAACTTGTTTTAAATAATCAGTTTTTCTTCTACTTTATATATAAAAGATATAGCTATCAATAAAAATAGCATCTCGCGTATGACTAACTTGCGAGTAGTCCCTTCGTTCTCCCATCCATCGTTCTCGGACTGGAAACAAATCTGGTGAAGTACAATTTCAAGGGGAGATGTTTTCCTTCTCTGTTTTGAGATAACCTCCTTCAGAGGACATGGCAACCAAACAGACACGAGACTCGAACTTTAATTACACAAGGTTCACTAAAACTTTGAAATCAAACGGAGCAACCTATTTAATAACTATTAGTAGTTACGGTTCTTCCACACCTATTAGGGTTCAATAACAAGTTATTTGCCAATCGCATTAACCAGGAAGCTATTGAAGACCATGAATTGATCGTATCTGATAAAATCCCCATTATCGTATTGCTTTAGTGGTTAGGTGGGTACTACAGTCATAAAAGTTCGTATGTGTTATACAGATATCGTGATATGATTATTATTAACCAAAATGTTTATCCATCCACTTTATACGTGTTATTGTACTCGACTCGTGGGAAGTTCAAACTCTTGAATGTTCTTTTGATGACGTTCCTTTCCACGAGAAGTTAGATCATAAATTCTCAAAATTTTAATAAAAATCTAACTCTTCTGGCTCAGCGACCTGAATTGTGTTTTCGACTCCGAAACCAGGGCTCTACATCTTGCATGATCTTGCGCTTCCTCCGATTATTTGCTTGTATCTGAACTGTATATTGTTACGAAACCAAAACCAAGAAGGACAAAAATTACTATATTCTTAATATCGCTCAAAATGTAAACGATATCTTACCATTGAATTCAACTGTCGTTGTAATAGGAAAGGTTGTAATCAAGCATTCAGTAGGGTCCGATTGGTTGGGTAACAATTTCATTGGGATATATAGAGAAGGTTGAGGCCACTGTTTGTTGAAATCGGTCAATCAAAATTCCTTTTCTATGGTAGTTACATGAAAGTACGTGAAAGTACATTTTAAATGAAATAATTAATTTACCGATTGCATGAAAACCATCAATAATATTGATTTAAACTTAGGGTGGAATTTTCCAAGAAAAAATACATAGAAGTTCGCCAAAGTTGCATCCAATTCGAGAATTAGGTAAATACAGCTCTATCAATTTCTTCGAAATAACTTCGAATTATTTTGTTCGCTCATAATAAAAAACGATAGTGCGGGTCTGGGGTTATGAGAACTTAAGTTAAATACCTAGTCCTCATTTAAGAATGATCATTATGTCTTTACTTCAGATGAAGCGGTGTGCTATTATTTCAATTCTAAATATTTTAAAGCTTTTAAAAAAATGCCTGAAACTAGTTTGACGAATTATAATACTGCGTTTTTTAAATTTTATAACTTTGTGGAGTTTATTTTAGAACACCTTATTCTCGTGGCTACGTGTGGCCACTTGACATAATAAATAAAATCTCGGAATTGTAAAATATTTATATAAAGCAATCCGTAATTCGTAAATAATTTTATCATAATAGGGACATTCGGTAATTAATTATATAGGTGATGAAATGAGTGATGTTGGGTTTCACGACTTTCCGCCGGCGACTGTACATACTTGTTCACTGCTTGTAACTTGTGCGTACAGTTTTGAATTTCTCGGATTCCGGTGGCGCACGTGACTAACGAAACGTTGCGTCATTGAGAACTAAAGACATGTTATATTTATACTACAGCGTCCAGTTTACACCGAGTCTGATCCAAAACTAAGGATATCATCTCCGTGACGTTTTCTTGCGGACTTTAGGTTATCGTACATAATTGTTACCTGTGCCTCGAGGTTATTACCGCATTAAAAATCTTTGATATAATAGGGCGTATGGCTTTTACCTAGTAAGAAATATCAAAACAAAAAGTTTTCTTCGTAATACATATATCTAATGGTTGATTCTTAACTTTTTTTAGCTATATGCTGAAAAAGGGAAATAAGTATAGAAATATTATCCGTTAAGTCTCTCACAAAAGGATAGTTTCTTTTTTATAAAAAAAAAATTCTATTCATACCTTTTTTGTGAAGATAAACTCGTTTGTCGCGCCCAATTTTTTTTGTAATGTATATCATAGTCTTCTGAATTTGCTACGCAGTCGTAGCAACTTTCTCCGTCGGCGGAGTAGACGATATATGTAGCTCTTAACATCGCTCGCTCTCCTCAGCTGGCCTACGTCTATAGTATGTATATTTGCCACACCTATTGAAAAGAAATATAAAGGTCACACTTGCATTGTGGTTTTATAATACACCATTATGTTCCTTACGTGCTAAAAACCCACTTTTGATGATTCTAATATTATCTTACCTCACCGCTCAAAGCGTATTCTCTGATTTTTAAATTGTGATTAAAAGAAATGTTTTTATAAGTGTTACATTTCAGACATAACGAAACTGCACTGTTTATTAAATCACCAGTTGTTGGTATAATTTTACGGAAATTATTTGGTCTATAAGTAGTACAGTAAGTAGTCATGAATTAATTTAATGGTCGTAACATAAGTCATTAGAATTTTTGGTAGAAGCCTGGAGATCATTTTCATCTTAACATATTATATCTCATTAATTTTCGCTCAAATTATTTCACATGTTTTACACATGTAAATATTTTAAATGACAAATTATCATTTGAGTGTTCCTCATGTGATAAAACTGTAATAAAAATCGTAATGCTTTGGCAATATACACGATAGGAAAATAACGAATGACTAATCTTTAACAAAGTGTCATCTGTAGGTACAACATCATTATTACTCCAAATCTTTTGGCCCAAGAGGATTATTTATGTTTCTGGTTTATTTTTAATTTTTCTTGTTAGTTACGTGTCATGGAATAATAATTTAATTATTATGTATTGCTTCTTTTTGGAATGTGATTGAAAAAAAAATGTAATTATAAATATTAATTCATGCGTTTAACGACTTTTAAATTGTTTGTTTGCAGTACCGAATTAAGCTGGCGTGAGTCCTGTAGCAAATCATATTTAGGCACCTTCGATTTGTTATCATATTGAGTGTTAATGTCACATAGATTGATATAGGCCCTATAAGACATGTAGACTTGCTTTGTAGTACAAGCACAAGGCCTGTAGCGATTGCTACGTAGTTAATCCGGCACTTTCTGTTTGAATATCATTCTAATTTGATTATATGGTCGCAATACTCCAATTCCTGAAAGGTGATCGTTTTGACTAAAGGTAGGCCTCCACATTGGATGCTGCAACAGTTATGAAGATAGAATATAACATGTGTATGTGTTACAAATACAGTTTTTATAAAATATATCAGTGGGCCGGCGTATTGCAAAACAGTCATCCCAAATTAAAACGAACGTCACGAGGTCGAATCTTCAGGTATAATTTAAAAACACAGCAACATTCTGTAAATATATACAGTGGCTTTAACATAAATCATTATGTTTGTCATGAACATGTAAATTGATTTAACGATTTTTTTATTGTCGTGTGTATAAACATTGTTCTTTACTAAAATAAAACACTTAACTGAATGGCGCATGCGGCGTCGTATTTCATCGTCGTCTTGCGTATGCATGGGTCTTCTTCGCTGGCCTAGGGAATCTGCGAGGATTGCCGGTTCCGAGGCGAACCTCATGACCCGGGTCTGTTCGCGAGGGGCAGCTATCCCCTCGGTGGTGGGGCACACATTGAGACAGCGACCTACGGACCTGCAGGTGTAGTGGGGAGTGTGGTGTGGTGTTGTCAAAGTGTGATGTGGGTTATGTTTGTGAGTGAATGGTCCTCGTCCTGATTGCCGGGGCCGACGAAACCGGAATGTTGTTGGTATAGGCCGCGTAGAAATAAGCGGACAGGCAACTGTCCTGCAGCACTCCTGCACGTATAGCCCTCAGGGAGAAATGTTGCCCCTCCACCGCTTCACGGAAGGTTCTCCCTTCCAAGAACGTTTAGCTTCTGTTTAGCCTTCTCTTTCGGGGCTTGGTCCTGCATGACCTGGGTTTAGTCGGGATCAGCGGACTGATCTAAAAGCCCCTGAATGTTGCCTCCCTGAGGTAGATCCTGCACCTTTAGTTGTTGGCGGTGTGTGGCCGGCCGTAGTTTGCACACTTTGGTGAGAGTTTGGGTCCCTTGGGTAGAGGGCGGTCGCCGACCGCGTGGTTCTGCCCGCATCTCGCGCACCGGATTTGCCGGTGGCAATTCGTGGAGGAGTGGCCGAAGTGCTGCCAGCGATGGCACTGTGATGGGCCTTCGCGCCTCTTCCACCCCTCCACCACTATACTTGGCATGCAGAGCAGCTCCTTCACCTCTTAGAGGCGTCGGAGCTCCTCGCTATCCATGCGCTCAAATTGGACATGAAACAGGCAGCCGGCTCTGGCTCCCTCCCTCGCTGGGATATGGCGTACGAAGCGCACAGGGAAGCCCAGGGCCATAAACTCTGCGGCGATGCTGTCCGTGCTCGTCCCCACAGGCAGGCCTCTAATACCTTAGTGGAGAGGTCCGCCGGTGGGGTGTAGCAATGCCACTGCACCGCGGCGTCTAACTTTGATAGGTCCGTCAAGAGCCTCTGGACCACCCTGTACTCTTCCGGCGTTTGGGCGAGAAGTCTGATGTCCCTTCCGAATGGCCTAGCATTCGGCGCGTGTCTCAACTAAGTGCGGTGCGGAAGTGCTGATGCCAATCCGAAATTGGGTGCGGTTCTGCACCACAATTGGGGGTACTCCGTCGCACTGCGCGGCGGGTTTGTGGGGTTGGGGGTTAGCCCCAACCCCACATTAGCGATGATGATGTTGGTTCGGGGGGAGACCGTGCCTGCGTGTGCCCTGGCACCCATCACGGCTGTGCGTTACGGGCTCTCGAGAGTCGCCGCGAAGTGGCTGTACCTTGTCGCGTCCGTCGACATCGTAGATGACGTGCCCTCCGGTTCTCTATCCGGCGTCACAGCAGTCGCAGCAGAGGTCGAGCCCGGCGGTGTCGTCGAGCAGGTGTTCTATGCGGACAAAGTCCTTGATGGGTGTGGGGGAGACGGGGATGGCGACGGCGATGAGCTAGCTAACGGCACCACCTTATCGGGCCTCTCTTCCGGAGAGGACGCCACACGCTTCTGGGGGCGTAACATCTCTAGTTCCTCCTTGAACTCTTCCATCTCCTCGGGCGTGGGAAATAGGGGGCGTCTTACTATGACTCTATTCCGGTGTTGGGATGGTTCTGCGTCGGACCCGTTGACCACTCCCCGTACCCTTCTTCTCAAAGGTCGGGGTGTATGTCGCACATTGCGGCTTCGGACTTGTTGAGGTTTGGTAATCCTCTTATGTGCTCACAATGAATATATATAACCCATACACACTATGAATACAAAAGGGGCTTGGCTTCGCCCAAGTTCTGAACACGGCACGAAATAGTAATTATTCCGGACCGTGTTCTGAACAAGGGCGAGAGGGCAGGGGCGCAAGCGGGATAGCAGTATCACTCTCTCACCTTTCAGCAAGAGAGAGACAGGCAGCGATCCTGGGTGCGAGAGCCGTCGTTCGTCGTCTGAAGTGCAATCCAATGGTTTTGTGTCCGCGGCTGTGCCGAATAATCACTACAATTTTTTTGGTGGCAGGTGATATCGGCCGTATATACTGAAGAACCCCGAACCTCTCAGTTACTAGGCTTTACCCAGTGGTGAACTACTCCAATAGGGGGCTGATTCCGGATACCAAGATCAGCAGTGGGGTCATGTTTTAATTCTGCCATAGTTGGGCGATATGGCATAAGTTGTACGTAGTGCCTTCGGCACACCGGCCCTCCATGCGAAGTGGTTCTTCAAAAAAGAACAATGTCACGATTGTACATACATACATCTTATATAAGAGTTATGTTATGATTAACTATTAACTAAGTAATTGTTTCAATGATAATAAAACTGAAATATTGTGGTGTAATAAAACCATGATGGATGTGAAAGTTTCAGATACACGTTAATATTTAACATAAACCAAGGTGACAAACATAGCCAGCTTAAGGTAGTACAGGCCTATAACCCATTCTATTCAGGGACCTGTGATAACCCATCATTTTAAATGTTTTTTAGCCTTTTTCTAAAGCTTTAGGTCCATGGTCATCTGGTCTTGGAGGTAGTGCCACACTGTATTCCTGTTGAATTGAGAAACCTCTCGCGCACGCAATATCGCTGTGAAGTGATAGCTATAGTGTCACATTTCTAGCGAATTGTGAGTTTCCGGCGGTCATCAAATGGCTGCTTCTCGTTTGTCTACTATACTATAAAAATTGTAGACCGTGCCTAATAGAGGCGAGCCTTTAAGAGCGTACATTTGATATTTTTGATGTAGGGTTGATCCGACACTGATGATAAATACACATACTATAAGGCAACCGGAGGCGAGTAATATTAGAATTTCTATGATTTCTTAGAAGTGCTACGAATATGGGATACTCATATATACATACATATATACATACATACATACATACATAAAATTGCCTACTATACATGAATTAAACTCGTATAGCATATTATTCCTAATATATAAATTTAAAAAAAAACGTATACGTGTATCTCTGTCTGCAATGTTGATACGGAAAAACCACTGAGTCGGAAAATTAATTTACAGACATCTTGAAGGTTAATTTACGAGGTGTTAGTATTGTAGGTTCCATCTAGCTCATATTTCCTATCACAGACTCAGTGGTGACTGTCTGCCAGGCAGATCCTAAAGCTAATTTTCACTCCAAAATGTTACGTATTTACATGTTTAAACGGACGTATGCCGTGGTGTAAATAAAAAGCAAAAGAGGGTAGTGTGTTCATTTAAGAAAAAGATAATAGTTTATTTAATTAAATAAAAAAAATATCGTTCATAAATATTTTATGTGTGCTCGTATTATTGAATATCGTCATGCCAAGACCGAGAGATTTGCGGAATGCCGGTAAGGCTAGTGTTGATTTTATTCTTTGTTAATTTCGGAACGAAGCTGTGATGTCATGGCCTGATGTGAGCCTACGTGCGGACCACGTATCACGTGATTGTGACAATGCGTGCGTCACTGCCAACTTGGCCGTTATTACAACAGACCGCACTGTTTAATGGTTCGTCGTTACTACAAGACAGTGAAAAATAAAATTGTCAAAATTTCATTGCTTTTCCTATTTTAATCGAATCAAATTAGGGAGGTCGATTTAAATACTTATATACTTCGGCTACAAACAATAACAGAAAGTGTGTGTGTGTGTCTGTACACGCGTTAGAAGTTATATTTCTTTGGCGTAACAAGATATTTTTTTATTTTTCTCCTTATACTATTTTTATAGAAAAAACGACACTAACAATAAAAAAACGCTTTTAATACATTGAAAGTTTTATTATAACGCATTTTAGTTTTTCAAAAAGTTACTAAGTTTTTTGGAAGACCGAAATATCCACTACAGCTAACTTCAGGGTTTTTCGTGACGGTGTGCGCGTACATCGTAAAAACACTCTCTGCATTTCCCGTGACGCGCCAAAAGAAGTATAAATTCAACGAAACAAAATATTATATTTCCTTTCATTCTTAGTAAATATATACCTAGTATTATAGATAGTAGATAGATATATATTATAGGAATTAAAATACATAAGGCCAATATAAAAAACTAAATCATTTATTTCAGCTCTGAAAGAACGACGTAATGTCGCCGAAACAACTTAAAAAAATAAATCCTAAAATATTTATACTGGCATTATATTATAAACCGGGGACACGTCATACGTATACATTTATGGCAACACGCAACTTTGTACTAACATTGCAAGTTGCAACAACGAATAATCAATATTTCGTAGTTGAGTAACAAAATCAATACATTGTTCAATGTCTAACACACTTTGCGATAAAGTACCGGAATCGAGGACTTTTTAATGTACCAATGATATATTAGTGTGAATGAAAATTTAAATGGAAATGGAGTGCGTACGGCTTATTTTATATACAATCTGTAGTCAAATATATAGTATAATTGGAAGCAAAACTTCACCCACTTCCCAAAGTACGATTGAGCTGAAATTTTGCACGCTGTGTGTTATGACATGGTGCTGATCTAACGATGTTTGCGCTATTTTTATTGTACTGCGCCTTACTTTGAAAGTTCTTATGGTATTTAGAGGTAACGCCTTGCCACATAGTTCCCCGGCGGCCTAAGGTTGAGGGGGAGGGCCCCCTCAACCTTTTATTTAATACTTTATTTCATAATTTATTTTTAAAAAAATAATAGGCCATGGGGCCCCTGAAACCAATGCGCCTGGCTATACTTCTCCTCCCTGTACCTGGAGCTGCCGGCTCGGCCGGGGAGGAAGCTCTCGAGCACATGATAATGCAAAGTGACATGCTGTCGCGTTACATACGGTTGTGACGTTCTGGTAGCTAATTGAAGGGAAGAACGACAACACGTCTGCATAACCATTATTCAGATGTCTATAAGCGACTCTAATATTCAAAAGGCTCCATAAACTAATTAAATAAAAATAGACTTCATAGTGGAGCCTCTTACTTGCCTGCCCTTGAAACATATATACGAGTTTTTCAAGTTTTTTTAAAAAGATGATACCTCGTTAGCGTGATGAAGCTCTGGAAGGAAAAAATATGGAGAAGCCTTTGCCTAACAATAGGACATAAATATATATATGAGGCTTAACTCTATAATGTTCTGTCTATCTACTTCTATAATGTGCTGTGGAATAGGGGTGTCTTGGCAGAATGAGAAGGGAGTGCCTCAAAGGCCTAACGACGTCGTTTCCTAGATGTAGTTGTCGAACGGCAACTGGACAGCAATATCGGGGTATGTAAGTGAGATCTTAATTGCAAGAAGAAAGATCAGAGGAGTAGTCGTATAGAGTCTAGCGATTGGGAGGAGTACCGGCACCCCAAACTAATGCTAACGCGGTTCCGTGGCGCTTTTTAGTGGGTAAAAATCCCACTGGCTGTACCAGCCACCTACAACTTGGCAGTGTCTTTTTTGAAGATTTTCCTCCTTTCCCGTAAAAAAAAAAATATTCTCCTATAATATTTCTGTCAAAGCTTTATCAACGATACAAAAATAATAATTGAGGAAAAAATCAAAGTTATAGCTTGTATTAAAATAAATCTTAGATCGTTGCGCAAACACCTAGTACCCGCTGTTGCCCCATAAATTTACGATTCACAAAAAGTATGTAGTTAGTAGTTTGTTCAAAAATATATTCTTCGCTTGCACAATGTTTTCTTTAACAATATTTTTACACAGTTTAAATCAAACGGGAATCCAGAGCTAGAACTCCTTCCGGAGATCCCGAAACACCCCTATGTATATGATCTGATTATTTTGTAGTTAGGAAGGACTATTATCTTATAGGAGGAGGTAGTGCTATGCTACATAGGAGGAGGTAGTGCCATGCATGGTGAATGACACAACATCCCCTGATGATACGGAATTGGCTGGCACGACCGGGGAAGTAGATCTCGCTCACTTGATTCCGGCGTAAATTGACAGCGTCGCTGTCTCGTTTCGTGCGATTTGTGATAGTCCTGTGGCCTAATGGGAGGTATAGGGAAAGTTCACGCAGCTGTATTGCCTCTAGTCGACATCGACTGTTCGTGTGCCCTGATGAATATTTGTTTTTTCTGCAGGGAGTGCACGGGAGGGACTGGTGTGGCGCGGGTGTTCCACCCACTGCGACACCGAAGACGGCGCAACGGGAGCGCTCGCCGACGGCAACTCCAACCCAGGAGACAAGGTAATGAGTACTGACTACACTAAACAGAAGTAACTTTGACCGTTCGCTCACCTGTTTCCTACATCTTCTATGTAGATAGAAGCGAAATACCACTAACTGATCGATCACGAAATCCTAAAAACTATAATACCTACAAACTTGAAAATTGGCAGGCATCCGCTAAGAACAAGGTTTACGTAATCATATACACACCCTTTGGGGTGGCCCAAAGTGTGCGTTTTTGGTGGTGGAGTACGCGGATAATACCGCGTAGCGAAGCAAATTGTTTATAATTTGCACACAAATCTCACACCAATCGAGAGGACAGTAGTGAAATGTTCTGGCTTGACACTAATATTATTATTTTTCATTAACTGTATAAATATTTATATCATTGTAGATATTAATTTCACATACAGCCCAAAGATAACATAATACTAAGGGATTTCGCAGGTTACTCCTTAAATATCGATAAATACTCCGAATATCGTAACTACGATTTGAATACTAACCTGTGAAACCGGCCCTTAGTGAAACTTAATTGAAAATTTGAAATTTTGCCCCGACAGCTGGAGGGGTCGGACGCAGCTCCGGACGACCCTGTTCACCTCAAGAGACGGGTGGGACTCTTCAGTGGGGTGGCTCTAATCGTCGGCACTATGATCGGTAACCACATCTCATACCATTTGTATACAACCGTACTTATGTTACTAGGTATAATTTTTTTTTTAAATAGGGGTGCAAACGAGCTATC
>JAFELO010001500.1:650112-682386 GCA_017140195.1 Eumaeus atala
ACACATTCGTAGACATTCATATAAATATTTATCCTACTATATCTATTGATATAGTCTGTACATTACTTCATTATAAAAGCGAAGGCCTACCGTTCATGCTTCAGTCATAGCTTTCTTACCTTTCATGCACTATAAATTGAATTATATCATTTTATAATAATTATTTTATAAACGACATACACACATATTTCCAGTTGTATGGTACTAACATTATTAATGCCTTAAAATATTTTTTTTGTGTCGTTGTTTATATTGTTTAGTCGTATTGTACACGACATGTGTCGACGAGGACCGTCTGTGTTAGCTCCTACATTGCACAAATAAACACAACATGTACGAAATCCACGGCAAACAAGATAATATTTGGTTTAGTCGCTACGTCTTAACGCTATTCACATGATTCTTGCCAGTTGCGTAACATCTGCGAGCCAATCACAACATACGTGTACCTGGCGCTTATGACGTCATATCGGTGCTCCTTTACAGTGCCTGCACTAGGACATGAAGGCGAGTGCAAAGATTTGAAGGGGAAGGAGGTAGTGCTGTGCTGTATTTCAGCCAATTGGGCCGGAACCGGGGAGGTAACTCTCATACGATTCCGCCGTGAAATAACGCAAGCCACTGCACGGGGGGGTTTGAGGTGAAAGAGGACAATGCATATGCATTAAACTTGCTGACATTAATGTGCGTCGGCAGTCCCCAAATTGGTTACGATTGCTCAAGCGTCTACGCTATAAAATACTGTGTATTTAGTACAACACCTCTACAGTTAATCGGACTAGATGAGTATGAGATGGCGACAGCTGACGGGCCTCTTTCCCGCAGATGTGAGAAGATTCATCCGTCCGGATGAATCTTCTCTGTCTGAACATAACATTTATATTATTCTTGCCAGAAAAATGAAACCGGTCCCCTTTCGACATTCTAAAAAGTAATAAAAATAATAAGTGAAATCCACGTGCTTAAACTATAGACAAAGTTTTTTTATTATTCTCATTGGCTAGTAGAGAGTGGTATAGCGTGGACTAATTTAGATCTGTGTGAAGTCGTATCAGCTAGTCGCTTCTTCCATCCAATTTTGAAAATGTAGAAACTAAAAAGTTCAAAAAAAATGGGATCTCTATGTGTAAATCGGGTCGTCACACATTTTTCGGGACCATATAATACAAGGACTGTGGTTATCCATAGTTAATTAACTGAATGGTTTCCCTTTTAAAAGTTGTGTTACACTGTTGTGCACTTTTCCTTTTTTAAAATGTCTGAAAGTTAATCGAAAAATTTATTGTCGCTATTGTTGTGTACGTGTTATTAACTGATAAAGGTGTATATTATGTGTTATAGGTTGGTTGTATGTATTTGTTATTATTATGTCTTCGTCACGAATTCTGTCGGACAGAGAAACACCCAACATGGCACGTTCAATAGCCCGTTGAGCTACCGCAAACTTGTGCACCAGTCCTAACTTAAGAGGCCATGTTTCGACCCCGTAGGTCATCACGGGAAGAACGCACTAGTTGGAGACTTCCGTCTTCAAGCTCCGCGGTATATGCGACGTGAGAATGTGAGGAGGCTTCCGGAATACTGCCCAACCCAACTGAATCCTACTATCGGCTTTTTTCTCGAAGTCATATCAATATTATTATATTTTTGTAATAAAAATCTTAAATATATACTTTTTCAAAATATATAAATAATATGCAATATATTTCCTCTTCATGGAACACAATTATTATCATAATCATCCGTTATCGGTCCATTGCAGTATAGGACCTTTCAGTGAACGCCAAGACAAAGTATCTTCTGCTATTCGCATACATCCTGGACTGGCCTCTGCACATACTTCGTCTCCTTGCTTGGTGAATGTTTGACCAGCACTTTGTTTTGCTAAACGCGGTCTCAGAACCTTTCAGGCTCATCTGCTACATGTTCTTCTGATTGGCAATGCGCTGGTCACACGCTCATAAGAACAGACAGCAAACAGACGTAACGCTCCAGATTAAACTTCATAATGATGACTAATCCAGTCGAGCTTAGCACTCACTTATAGAGGCAATCTCCAGCAGTGGATTTACAAAGACTGACGACGAACCACTTCAAATATTTTTTTATTTAGAAACTCAATTTGCGAGAACACATTAAATTGTGATGTGCATGTTTTGTAACGGGCAATTTATAAATATCAAAACACATCTCACAATGTTTCCCAATGAAACACCTATATTATTTCTAACTTTCCGTAGTATTTAGGTGCAATGAGTACCATCATTAAAAAAATATATATCTTCAACACGATTACATTCTTAATCAGAAGCAGAAGTGCGATAGCATAGATGAATGCGACTTGTGAAATAAGTCGCCCTGGACAAATCAATACAGACTCGTAATTATTTCTTACGATAATAAGATAAAATGTCCTACGTGTTGCCTAGCGAACAAGAAATTGAATCCTAACAATGCGTGTGTTCGTATTCACGTTTATTTTTCGTGCAAAAACCGTAGAGATCTGGTTGAAATTTGAGATACATCTAGATAATAATCTAGAGTATCATAAAAATATCTAATCTAATTTTTGTGTTACTATACATAGGTATATAATAACATAAAAAATATCGCAATCAATTGTTTTGGGAAATATTTTATTCGAGTGAAACCGCAGGAGTTCCATTATAATTAAATTAAGGTGTTCATTATATTTTGGTGCTAAGTAGATATTACTCTAGGTAGTATAAGTTCCTTACCATGGTTCAGGCCTTGTCGTGGCGGTGGGCTTAGTAGCCTGGGTTGTACCCAGGCGAAGCCAATTGAACCGAGGGGGATCTTTACACCATCTTGTATGAGAAGAGGGGGCTAAAGATCAGGAGGAGGAATCGCTCTCGTTACCCCTCTTATAAGAAGAGGGGACCAAAGAGCAACAGGAGGTGGCGCTTTTGCGCACGTGGCAAGGGGCCAGAATGGGAACCTCACTCACTGTCCCAAATTCGGTGGGGTTGTCCTGTAGTGCTTGGTATCCTCATCTCTGAAGGTGGAGTTGGTCCCTTAGGGGGCTGACTAGCCGTCGAGGTGCCCTGATGACTTGTTGTTCCTGGGCACCGCACCAAGGGCGGCACTGATTGCACTCGCGGTGGTTTTTGTGGGTAATCGGCACAATCATGTGCCGCGAGTCCCACACACCTCTGGAAGGGCGTGTTAATACGTTACACCGCATCAACAAAAAAAAAAAGGTTAGTGTAAGATGACTTCCGTCTGGCGCAGGTGCTTACCGGGCATGATTGCTTCGGTAATTATCTGTGTAGGACGGCCCACAGGGATCTGACGACTCGTTGTCACGATTGTGACGCGGCGGTGGACTTGGGCCGGCACAACCTTGAGGCGTGACCAAGATGGGCGGCGCGTCATAATCTGACATCAGATGTCGGAGGGGACTTGACTTGTCAAAGTCGAGCATCATCGTAGCAATGCTCGGCAGTGACGAGTCCTATCACGCGATGGCTTCCTTCTGCGGGACCGTCATGTTCCAGAAGGAAGCAGACGAGCAGGTGAGAGAGGAGGCTGCCGAAGCGGCCTCGCCCCACCGACGACAAATGGGGGTACGAAGGAAGCGCTACCTGCAGCGCCTTCAGTAGTGTCCGGGTTCCGGTGTACCAGTGTTCCGTGTCGGGCTGGGATGGGAACCCGGTCCACTTCATCATAACACGGAGTCTTGGGGACTGTCAGGAGGAGGCGGTGAAGTCAGGCCCTTTCGCGGAGGCCAGCCTGTCGCTGGAGGGGTCCTGTTGCCTGCAGATCCGGGAGCCTCCACTAATAGCGGTTGAAGGCTCCCGTAGGGGTTTAGTTGGTATTGCTACCCAATTGCCGAGTCTAACATAGGTATGGGGGTCTACCCGGGCTCCTGGTATCATGCGTAAATGCATTCCTCTTCATCACCAAAAAAAAAAAAACAATAGTATGAGCTAGGTCTATGTCGATACCTTTTGCAATCATGGATCACCACAATCAATTCTTGCATTGACTGTATTTATTCCGTCCGGTTTAAATGTAAATACCGTCGGAAGCCCCTTATCAACGCTGACTCAAAAAGGGCTTCAAATGATCACGGTTCTATTTGAAATTTATTTATTTAAACGATTTAAGTTGTAAAAAAAATATGTGGAGTAAAATAATAGTGTGAAACGCTTCAGAAACATATTAATTCCTAAGGAGTATCGGAGGTGACACACAGTTTTTGTTTTCTATTTGTTTCAGTTTATTTCGAATGTATTAATTTGTTGCAGGTTCTGGAATATTCGTGTCGCCCTCTGGGCTTCTGGAGCGCACGGGCTCAGTGGGCATAAGTTTCATCATTTGGATGGCGTGTGGCCTGCTTTCACTGCTCGGTAATATTTGCATTTTGTTTTTTTTTTTATAATAAAGTAAGTAACAATCTAGTTAAAAAAATCTTTAAAAAAAAAGAAATAAAAATCAATCCTTCAGCATAATACAGGAGGTTTAATTTTTTAAAACGTCCCTAAAAAATAAGGCCCCCGTATTTTACAGGGCCTGCATAGGACAAGCTACGCCATTCGTAACTCCCTATCGATTTGGAATTTTCCTTGCTACGAGTCTTCCTGTTAAGCGCGACAGTTATCACTGCGGTTTTGATATAATTAGTTGATATTTATTTTTCTGTGAATTTTAGTATGTTATACACGATATATATAACTCTTTAGTTACTGTATGGTTGATTGACTGACTTTCAGACAACGCACAGCCGAAACTACTTTGCGTAGAAACATGAAATTCGGTACAGAGATTCCTTTCATGGTGCGCTATGAGCACTAACAAAGGATACATAAATCGGAAATCCAACGTGCATTACGCTTGAGAAGTACTTACATGCAGTGGGTGTTGCGTGCGTCCAAAGGACATTTTGAAAAGGGGTATAAAAATTATAGTAGTATTTCGAGGATAAGCGCGTGCCAGTAAAATTAAAATAGGCAAAGTATATCTATTAGTAATTAGAGCGGCGATGTTTGCAGGTGCGCTCGCATACGCGGAGCTGGGCACGATGAACACGTCCTCCGGCGCGGAGTACGCGTACTTCATGGACGCCTTCGGGGGACCACCCGCTTTTCTGTTCTCATGGGTAACTCGCTTTTCTGTACTGTACTTTATTATGGAGTGGGCAGTCCCGCATCGCAGTAGTTGGATATATATATAACGTTGGTAAGTAGCTAACGTCGCCTCTGAAGAGCCGCACAACCCGTGGTTGTATCCATGCGTTGCCTTCCTTTTACGAATCCACAGCAGCCCGGTTTTATATGAGCAAGATTTTATCTCTCGGGTCTTGCCGGCCGGTGTCAAAAAGAAAACTCGAAAATGACACTTATTTCCTGTATGAGCCTTGTTCCTATAATGTTTATAAACTTTAACTATCGACATGGACAGGATTTTAAAACGAAACTTAAATTTGCTTTTGTTATCTGGTTGTGTAAGTACAGAGGAACGCCATAACTAATGTCTGTTACCGTCTATGATAATATGATACTCAACTACATAACAATAGTATTCTGAGCTCAGCTCAGTGCCTGGTATAATAAAAACATCAAACATAGTAGAAAACTCTTGTGACTCTTGATACTTAAAGCAGTTATTGTAACCTCACATGATAGTCTTTTCGTGACGCCTTTACTATCAATAAATCATATGTGTTTTATTGCTTCCGTAAAATCATTGTGTACCCGTTTTCCTCCCACTTTAGTGCGTTTTATTTTGAGAGAAGCTGGTTCGAGCAAAGACATTACTTCGTTACGTAATGTTTTGCGTAAATATAAACATTGGCGCGTGTATCAATAAGACTGCCTAGGAGTGTATAATTTTATTAAGGTAAGATACATTTGCATTCACCGGGGTGTCATGTCGCCGATAGATTCGAGACACTCCACTATGGCGGCTGAAGGCATTCGCTGAGGTTTTTAGTTAGTAGTGGAGAGTTACTCGCCCTTCTGGCGCAATCAGGGCAGGTTGCACGGCGCATAAAGCATTTTTAATATATATTATATACATCAAAGCATATTAATGCCGTGTGACTCAATCGCTCAATGTTTACACATCATCATGTGGTTACAGATAAAATCGGCCAAGTTTATAAAAAAAAAGACACACATAGTTCCGTATTTTAGAACTAAGATCACGTCCAGAAACTCATGAACATTTGAAAATAAATATTCAAGTCGGAACTTTAAAAGCTTATTGTAGAACATATTTGTGGTAAAATATCACTCTTTATGGCTATCTTGGTTGAGACTAGAAACCTACTATTAAATTGTAGATATCTGTCTGACGTACGACTGGCTCAGTTGGTAACGTGGTGGTTTGTCTGCGTGTAACGCCATTAGTCGTGGGTTCGAATCCCACCTAGGTCATGGACGTTTATTTTATGTATTTCTATAATAAATATCCGTTGCCTAGTACCTGTAACACAAGTCCTTAAGGTAGGTACCACAGCACTAGGCTAAGGTGGTGTGATACGTCCGTCCGCAAATATTATTATTATTATATTTCATGTACGTACCAGCTACAAAATCATGATGAAGATGAAGAAATCATTAGGAATTTAAAGTTACTTACATAACCTTATGGTTATAAGTCATTTGTTTTAGAATTTTATTTGTTATTCACCTACAGTACGCTAAAAAGTAACGACACTTATTGTATCCTCTTGAGCACCCATTGTACGAAGATTTTATAGACGTATTTATGTAACGATCTCAGCATATTTTTATGGTTTAGGTAGTCGTGATCTGCACAAGACTACAGCAAATACGTAGTGCTCCGTGCTAGATACTAAGTAATAGTTATCGATAAACACTTCGGTAGGTTCTCTTTTATTACATTGCGGTATATGGGCGGTTGTATCATGTAATGGTAGGTGATGAACACCGCCCACAGATATCCGCAAAGTCAGAGGTCTCGCATCGTTGCCGGCCTTTTAGAATTAAGTTACCAAATCCCTAAGTCGTATCTATTCGGAAATACCGAAGAAAAAATTCTGCTGAAAGCGCACGGTAGTGGTAGGTTAGAATTTGGTATTTATGTTCACAACAATTAAAGTGTTGAAGCTGAAAAAAGCATTATTATATTACTAAGTATTGAATTTGTTGTATTTGGGCAATATTTTTTAACCCTCAAGATAGGAAGGTATATATAATTGTAAAAAATAAATATTGTCTAGTGTTATGTAGTTTAATGCCAAGGTACGGTGTCGAATCGAGTCTGGGACCACATGGAGTAGGAAGTGAAATAACAGGGGACAAGTGCTGGTAAAATTTCTCGAGAAGGAGGGCCTCTTTTTAATGAATTCCTACTTTAATAAGAGGCCTCATAGGAAGTGGACATGGCAGAGCCCCGATACTGTGACAAGGAACGAGATTGACTTTATTATGACGGACCGAAAGCATAGATTTAGGGATGTCTCCGTGATCAACAGGTTCAAAACCGGAAGTGATCACCGACTGGTCAGAGGCTCTCTGAATATAGCCTTTCGACGCGAGCGTGTCCGATTAGTACAGTCGACACTATGACCTAACTTCCGACTAACCATGGAAGTTTCCGAAAAATTCCAAGTGGACTTAAACCGTCACCTAGATCGAATATGTCGGAAACTACAATGGAAATTGACGAGGCCATGATTGGCGTGATTGATTGCATGCGGGGCGTGAGTGAAGGATATTGTAAGAGTAAGTATACGAGCAAGAGAGCTAAACTCTCATATGAGGCGCTTGGACTTATGAGGGAACGCAGAGCACACGAATACGGTACGTCTGCCGATGACAAGCTTCTTTCAAAGCGAATCAGCAAATTAATACAACGAGACCTCCGCCACAAATGTACGCAAAGGGTTACCGAAGCGATTGATCAGAATAGAGGGTCGAAGGTTTTTGTGATTTGGAAGAAGTCATCTGACAAAGGCCAACCTTTGTCAGATGACTTCATTGGGGTTACAGTTTCTTCTAAGCCTGGGATCTTATCTGAGATCGAAGCATTCTATAGCAAGTTGTGTACGTCGCACGCTCCCCATCCCGATACCCTAAACAACGATCCACGTGCAAACCTAACACGACATTTTTCAGCCGGTCTGCCGGTCGTCAGCTTGAGGGAAATAGTCTGGCTCTTGCGCAGCTTAAAAGGGGAAAAGCTCCGGGAAGGGACGGAATTACATTCGAGCTTCTTAGAGCAGGCGGTGAACCTGTAATAAGAGAGCTAAAAAATATTTTTAATTTCGTCCTTCAGCGGGGTGTACTTCCCAACTTCCAAGCCATGCCACTTGGAAGTGACATTGTTTTGATTTTTAAGAAGGGTGACTAGTCAGTTCTTCAAAATTACAGACCAATTTCACTTCTCGGTCATATTTACAAGTTGTTCTCATGAGTCTTCTCACCACAAAGCTTGACGAATTCTAGCAGAGGATTTAGCACCACGGACCATAATGCAATATTTACCATAATGCAAGTCGTACAAAAGACACATGAGTGCAATCAGCCGCTGTGCCTTGCCTTTGTGGACAATGAGAAAGCTTTTGACTCTGTCGAAACCTGGGCTGTTCTGGAAGCCTTACACCGATGTCACGCCCATTGGCGATACGTCGAAGTACTGAGAGCATTGCATGCTTTTATGTCCATTCTGATTCTGTGAGGTCAGACAGGGCCAATCCAATTGGATCGAAGAGTGCGTCAGGGGAGTGTTATTTCCCCGAAACTGTTCACTAATGCTTTGGAGCATGTCTTTAAGACTTTAAACAGGGCAGAATGTAGCATAAATATTGACGGTGAGTACCCCTCACATCTTTGTTTCGCCGACGATATCGTTGTGTTGGCCGAATCGTCGGAGAGCTGGCAGAAAATGTTGCACATCCTAAATGAATCCTCCCGACGTATTGGGCTTAGGATGAACTTAGACAAGTCAAAGGTCATGTTCAACGAACACGTTCTCCTTAGGCCGGTCAACGTCGATGGTATTATTCTCGAAGTCGTAGACGAATACGTCTACCTTGGGCAATTATTGCAATTAGGTAGATATAACTTCGAGAAGGATGCCGATATAAGGATGCGGTTGGGTTGGGCAGTATTTAGGAAGCTTCGTCACATTTTCACGACACCTATACCACAAGGCTTCAAGACAAAAGTCTTTATCCAATGCGTTGTCCCCGTGATGACCTACGGGGCCGAAACATAGCCTCTTAATTTAGGACTGGTCCGCAAGTTTGCGGTAGCTCAACGGACTATTGAACGTGCTATGTTGGGTGTTTCTCTGTCCGACGGAATTTGTAACGAAGTCCTAAGGCAGAGAACTAAAGTGTCCGATATGACTCGAAGAAGAGGCTCGCTGAAGTGGCAGGGGGCTGGTTACACACTCAGAAGAACAGATGGCAGATCTCTGTGCAGTAACCGGTCCGGGATAGATGCGAGTAGCGAGAGATCGCTCATCTTGGCTTTCATTGAAAGAGGCCTATGTTCAGCAGTTGGCCTATAAGGGCTGATAATGATGATGATGTCTGTGTAGTTTCTGATTCATTATGAATATCAAATGTGTATTGAACATCATCATATTTAAGGTATGAGGAGTAAAATCGCGTGAAACAGTAACGAGGAGCGTAAAGCTTTTATCGTGCGACTTTTACTTTTGAATTATATTCATTCTAACGGAGTGAACTCGTCGAAAGTGACACACGATTTTTAATATTTAATACCATCCCAGGTGTCGACGCTGGTGCTCAAACCCTCTCAAATGGCCATCATCTGCCTGAGCTTCGCCAAGTACGCCGTGGAGCCGTTTGTATCCGAGTGTGAACCGCCAGACGCGCTCGTCAAGTTGGTCGCTGTCATATCTATTGGTAATATTATTATTATTAGTAGCATACCGCGTCCCACTGTTGGGCAGGGGCTTCTCTACTCTCTTTCCACACCTCTCTGTTTAGGGCCAATACTTTCGTAAGGAGTCCAGATCATCTCGCTATCGCCAACGGGGTCTGCCGCGTGGTCTTGGTTGGTCTTACCGGGGGCCTGAACCCAGGACCATAATTCCTGACCGGGACCACAAGCCTTAAAGGCTTGCCCTGCATATTAATCATATAACTATGAGATTTACGGGATATTATTCTTGTATACATGTATAATGTTTTCTTAAGATTGAACAAGCACCTATTTGACCTATAGGTCAACAATTTACTCATAATACTTATATTCTGTAAGAAATTGTATGGGACTTCACTGTGTATGTCATAGTAGTACAAAAATTAAAACTTATTTTTTCGTAACAAAACCGCTGATTAAAACTGTTTTGTTTCAGTCATGATCCTGGCAGTAAATTGTTATAGTGTGAACTTGGCTACGAACGTGCAGAACATCTTCACGGCCGCCAAACTGGTGGCCATCGCGATAATTGTGTGCGGAGGAGCTTATAAACTGATATTAGGTAACCGCCTATTAATTCTGTTCAAAAATTACGAAATCATACCTAGCAATAAAATTACTTTCAACTCACTATTTTTTAACTCACATTCGATTCGTCCAAAATATCAATAAGTTCGTTAAAGTTCAACACACTCTTTCTAACATTAATCTATTTTGCTTTTATAATTCGACTTATGTAGGTAGACACGTAGGTATAATTGACCCGGCTCGAAGGACTATACGGAGTTAGTAGGATCTATAGCTACTTCATGCTTATAATAAAAATTATCGTCTAATACATCATTTGTTGAGTTGTCTAAATTTAGTAGTACGTGTTTTTTAAACATCACAACAACATTTAAACATCACGTATTAAGAAAATTTGCAACTTTAACACATTCAATAAGTGTAGTCACGCGACTCACCAGAGAAGCCCATCGACAAAATACAAACAGACCATGTTTCGCTTTCTCGAATACGTACAAGATTGAATTCTGCAGGGTTTTTGTTGTTGAATAATTGAATAATCAAATAAATGATTTACCTTGTTTATTAATATTGAACCAACACCTATTTGACCTACACACAATACTTATATTCTGTAGGATTATGGGATTGTTAGGAACATATATATTCTGTAGGCAATTATCGAGGACTTCAATATTGTAGATGGTAGTAGTACAAAAATTAAAACATAACTAACTTTTTCAATGATTTATTAATTTAAATTACATAAAATACGACCGGCATCGTAGTTGAAGTATTTGGATTGATATGTTAATAACAAATGCAAGTCGAATACGTACGATGAAAGTATTTCGTGTAAGAACGATTATGGCACTCCACACATTGCGCCCAACTACCGCTCGCCATCACATAATCATAATGGGAAGTTAAAATGCGTTTAGACTGACAGACAATTGTGTCCGTATGGTGCAGGTAATACGCGACATTTACAGGAGCCCAACTTCGCCAGTAGCACGGCGACTCTGGGCAACATTGCCACCGCCTTCTACACCGGCCTCTGGGCCTACGATGGTTGGAATAACCTCAACTATGTCACAGAAGAGATTAAAAACCCATCCAGGTAAGTGCATTTTTTGCAAGACGCTTATGTGACGTGAGAATGTTACTCATTATAATAAAATCACTTTAAGGGTTTTTAGCTGCTGGTATTCAGATACCACGTGGCGCTTTAAATAAAGATAATGTAATTTTATCTCATTTTTTCCTGCTTAAAAGGGAAACTTATGGAAATATTGCATTAAAAATGTCATAACAAAAGCATAAATGACGTATTATAGGAATCTGCCACTAAGCATCATCATTGGCATCCCGCTGGTGACGCTGTGCTACGCGCTGGTGAACGTTTCGTACCTGGCGGTGATGTCCGTCAGCGAGATGGCCGACAGTGAGGCCGTCGCCGTCACCTTCGGCAACCGCCTACTCGGGCCCATGGCCTGGCTCATGCCGCTCGCCGTCACTATATCCACCTTCGGTTCCGCTAATGGGACACTGTTTGTTGCTGGAAGGTAAGTTTGATCTACATATATTTGATGTTTTAAGTTTACGCGAATGTTAATCATTACAATAAAACTATTTTTACGGATTTATTGTAATGACTAACATTCGCAGAAAAGGAGGTGGACCTGAAGGAGCAAGACATCGGTCCGCTCCGGATATGCCAGTCTGCTACCGGAGCGCGGCTTATCGAATTACTGGCTTCACGAGTGGCGAAAAAGCCGATATACTCGCCGCTCGTCTAAGGGAGGTACGGAGGAAGAGGCAGAGGTCAGCAGGCCCGGGAAGAAGGCAGACATAAGGCTCTCGGGCCTAAGTGACGCAGTCACCGCGGAAAAGTTGGCGACCGCGGTGGCCATGGAGGGGGACTGTAACCCGAGCCGGGTCCTCGTGCGGAATCTTCGTACGGGACTGTTTGGCTCGGGAACAGCCCATGTAGAGCCCCCGGCGACGACAGCTAAGAAGTTGCTGCAAGCCGGGACATTAGTGGTGGAGTGGAGTCGGGTGGGTGTACACCTCCTGTAGTCGCGTCCCAGGCACTGCTCCGGTGCCAGGGGATGAGGCACGTGCCCAATACGTGCCCCGGTGGCACTGATCGCAGCACTCTGTGCACAGCACCGCTGCGGTCAACCCGGCCACAAGGCCAGTGGCTGTTCAGCCACCGCTCGTCGCGTGGTGTGCACGGACGCCGGCAGACCATCGGGCCACGTGATGGGGAGCATGTTTTTCAAGCCCCCCGTCAAGCGCGGGAAAGTTCCCTCTCACTCTCAGAGGGGAACCGTTCGGGATCGGACGTTGAGATGGCCTAATATGCCTCGCCACCTCTTTAGGCGAACCTCAACCACTCTGCCAGGGCTCAGGACCTTTTCCTGCAGCCCATGGCAGAGTGGGCGATTGACGTCGCGATCGTAGCCAAGCCGTACGCCGTGCCCTCCAGCCCAAGCTGGTCGTAGTCAAAGCGAGTGGCCGCTCCGAACCGCAACCTGGGGCTGGTGGGACAGCTAGCTAGCCTCCTAACCTCCAGGTGTTCGTGGCCGGGGACCTCAATACCAAGTCCACGGCTTGGTGTAACCCGGTCACTAACCCGAAAGGGAGGGACGTGGAGAAGTGGGCGGTAGCTGCAGGACTGTCCCTCCTCAATATAGGGACAGTCCAGACGTGCGTGCGATGGTCGGGAGGTCCCGTGGTGGACGTCACTTTCGCCACGCCGGCCATCGCACGCAGAGTGGAGAGGTGGAGGGTGGAGACGGAGGTGGGGACACTCTCGGAACATCGCTATATACGGTTCGGGGTTTCTCCAGCTTCCGTGCGTCCAATGTCATTGTCGTCGTCGCCTAGGGGGCGTAGCTGTTTTCCGAGTTGGGCTCTCACTAGGCTCAATCCATCGTCGGCCGTTGGAGCCTCCCGCCGCTGTGGGAGTTAGTGGTGGACGAGGCGGCTGGTCGGCTCTGTGACGCATTCACTACGGTGTGCAGAGCGGCCATGCCGCTCGCGAAGAGTCCGCCCCAGCAGCCCACCTGCAACGGGGCCAGGAGCCAGTACACCCGGAGCAGGCACCGATGACAGGCTGCGCATGATCTACGTGGAAAAGGTGAAAATCGCACAATAGGTAATTTGCTGAGCCAAGGAGGAGGCCCATCTGGAGCTCGTAAGGGAGAGGGATCCCTGGGGCCGACCGTACAAATAGGCGCGGAACAAGGTATACGCCCCCATCACGGAAATGCTCCAGCCGGACCAACTGGGGAGGATCGTAGGGGAATTGTTCCTCGACACAACCGTGGGCTTCATGCCCCCCAGGATGACTCGGCAGACATCGGACGAGGAGGAGGGTGTTCCGCCACCCGCCACGGAGGCTGAAATGTAGGCGATTCTGACTCGCCTCCAGAGTAAGAAGAGGGCACCGGGTCCAGACGGGGTGCACGGGAGGGTGCTGGCGATCTCTCTCGTGCACCTCGGGGATAGCCCCCGGGAAATTTTTGCCTGCCTGCGGTTTGGGGTACTCGGGGTCATGGAAGGAGGGTCGGCTCTGCCTGATTCCTAAGACAGGGCGGCCCATGGACTCGGCGTTGCCGGTTCGATCAGTGGTGCTGCTGAATGAGACTGGGAAGGCTTTAGAACGAATTGTGGCCTCCCGTCTCGTTCAGCATCTGGCGGAGGGCTCGGGACTCTGACTCTCGGAGTCACAATGCGGGTTGCGTGCACGCGGTTCGACGATCGATGCCTTGAAGCGCCTGCGGGCGGTGATTGGTGAGGCGGAACACAGGGGGGAGACCACCAGGTCGCGGTGTCGTTGGACCATAAAGAAGACCAGTGGCGTGATACGGGAGCCACTGGTCTTCTTTATGGTGTCTCCCTATCTCGTGAGGCTGTTGGAGACATATCTCTCCGGTCGCAGAGCGGCTCTCGAGAACCGGTCGGGGTCCGTGGAGAGGCGGCGAGTCGGCCGCGGCGTCCCTCAGGGTTCTGTACCTGGACCAATCCTGTGGGACCTCGGCTACGACTGGGTCCTGCGAGGCCGTCTCCTCCCCGGGATGGGCAGATTCCTCCCGAACCTCGGCGGACCCAGTGCCGCCTGCAGGCAGCTGTACTCCGGTGTCTGTCAGAGTATGGCGACGTACGGTGCTCCGCTTTGGGCGGATCGTCTCACTGCGAGAAATAAGGCCCATCTGCGCTCTGCGCAGAGGGTCACCGCAGTGAGGTCGATCCGGGTGTACCGTACGGTATCGTGGGATGCAGCGACAGCCCTAGCCGCTGATCCCCCGTGGGAACTCGTGGCGGAGGTTCTTGCCGAGAGCTGATCCTATGTCTCTGATAGGAGAGCAGCCGGAGTCTGCAGCGTCTCCAGTAGTGCCCCTGTGTTCCGTATCGGGCCGGGATGGGAACCCGGTCCACTTCATAAAGACACGACGTCGTGGGGGCTGTCATAGCGTAGCCGGACAGTCCCCGAGGAGGTGAAGTCTGGCCTTTTGGCCGAGGCCAGCCTGTCGCTGGAGCTGTTGTCTGCAGATCCGGGACCCTCCACTAATAGGGGCAGAAGGCTCCCGTAGGGGTTTAGTTGATATTGCTACCCAATGACCGAGTCCAACATAGGTCTGGGGGTCTACCCGGGCTCCCAGGTATCATGCGTAAATGCATTCCCCTTCGTCACCAAAAAAGAAAGGAAGTCAGAACAAAATCTGTAATAACATCTTTATGTACTACATCTGACACTAAAAATTGTTTAAACTTGCCATAGTAAAAAATACTTTAATTTAAAATTTAATTCTAAAAAATAATGTCTGTTGCTTATATAAAAATCAATGTATGTTTGATCATCTGTCCTTCATGGACTCTGAAATTATGGGAAATAGAGTAGCGTGGCTTTTTTCAGAATTCACTAAAAAATGTTTTTAGCATAAAAAAATCTAAGGTGCGGTAATGTTTTGTTATGATTAATGATAACGAACACATTTGCAGGCTGTGTTTTGCGGCTTCTCGCGAGGGACACTTGCTGGACATTCTGTCGTACGTCCACGTGAGGCGTTTCACGCCTGCCCCGGGCCTGATATTCCATGTAAATATTGCACCTCACAATACGATATTTAATCATGTTCTTGTTTGTGGTAATAGATGCGTGGCCTGCTACATTACGACATATCTATAGCAGCACGACCGGGGAGGTACCTTTCGCTCACAGGATACCCACGGACTTACTGTAATGCCCATCGCGCTTCGTGTTGTTAGTACGTTTTTTGTCGGACCCGGACTTTTGCTGTGGAAGCGATGAGAAGCCCAATACAGCTTCATCGGATTGCGGATATCTGGTGATCCGCTAGGAATGCTTGCCTTGGAATGTGATCAATTTGCGGTGCCTTTTTTATCTGAAAATCTACAGGATGACCATGAGATTTGGTTTCAGAGTAGATAAACGGTACATGTGTATTTGTGTGTCTCAGTCGCTGATCGCGGTGGCGATGGTGTTGTACGGCACCATCGACTCGCTGATCGATTTCTTCTCGTTTACGGCGTGGATTTTCTACGGCGGCGCTATGCTGGCACTTATCGTTATGCGACACACCAAGCCTCACGCACCCAGACCGTATAAGGTGAGCTACTCACAAATTAATCAATTTTTTGTAACTTTTTTACTCAGCGATACAACCTTTTAACTCTTGGTGTGGGCCTCCTCAACGAATTTCTTCCATTTTGCCTATTCACAGCTTCCCTATTTCAAGCTGTTTTACTGCCCGCGGTCTGAGATTCCTCCAACTTCCTCAGCGGAGTCATTGATAATTTCCACTTCTCCAGCACTGAAAAACTTCTCGGCCGTCGTAGTTCTTGATATTTGTAGAGCCTGGCTATCAGACAAAGAATTTACACAATGAGACACACACACATATAATATGGTTTATATTATGTGTCCGTGTTTCACTCGATACCGCCATAAACTGACAGCAATGCCGTCGCGTTTTCGGTGGCCCATGGGGGAGGAAAGGATAGCCATACTTTGCCTAACAATTGTGTAGATAGAAGGGCGTCGCTAGTCACCAAGAGGAAGCACATCTAAGTTGGTACCTATAAGTATATAGGGATAATATAGGGAGGAATGGATTACCCGTTTCTGACCTGATCGGCAACGTGCGCGGGCAACCCCATCAGTGTGGGGAGGGAGTCAGCTTCCTCCTTGGTCCTAAGGATATTCACAATACTCAGTCTGGCCCTAGATATGGTCACAGCAAAAAATATAACATTTGAATTTCGAATCTGTCTTTTTTATAAAATTGTTCATTGAGTTTTCTCATTTTGGCGTCAGTACATCGTACAACATTTTGCGATGTTAAAACGGAGTGGGGTGATAAAGGAAACATAATTGCTGTGATTGCATTACACAAAGTAAGTGTGGAGCCAAATGCAATTTTAAAACTCTCCATGCACTTGGTGTTGGATATATATTATATGTTAAATTCTTTTTTTTTTATGAAAAAGAATACACTTGGTATCAGTGAAATGTTTGTATACCGGTCTATTCGAGACTTCCTCTATTTGTGGGCAAAGTAGTAAGGGAAGGAATTCTAAGAAAATACTTTATCTCGGAAAATGAAAATAGCATCTAGAACCTTGTCGCGTATTTTAAGAGATTACCTATAAGAGCACTGGTCATTTCTTAACTGATAAATAAAAAATGACTAGGAGGGTAAGATTTTATGGCTGAGATTTTTTTTACAATTGAGTAACATTTTAACAAGAAAAGACCATATTTATACTTAAAACTCTAAGAAAGTTTCCCAATTAGTCGACAGAGTGCAACGTGGGTATTATTCATCTTCAGTGATGGTCTGGTGGGGTATTAGCTATGAAGGAGTGATGGAGCCATACTTTTCTGAAAAAGGTATCAAACATCGGCACAAGTGTATTAATATACCATTGTTGAGAAGGTAGTTAAGCCCCTTAATAACACCATGTTCAATTACCAAATATGGTCCTTTCGGCAGGATTCGACACCAGATCATAAAGCTCGATCCACCCAATCTTGGTTAAAAGTATCGTTTCGGACTTTATCTGACCTGAAGAGTACCCTTCATCTAGTCCCGAACTAAATCAGCTGGATTATGATTTATGGTCAGTTTTAGATATTACAGCTTTCTCTAAGCGCCATGATAATTGGGACTCCCTTAAATAATCCATACGATTGGTTGTGAAGCATTTCCCCATGGAAGGAGTGCGTGCTCCTATTGATTACTGGCCTCAAAGTTTAAAGGATTGTATTGTACCCATTGGGGCCACTTCGAAAAATATTTTAAAATTTTTCATTGTGTTATATTTGTGTATTAAACTAACACAAAATAAGTGTTACTTGTGATAAAAGAAATAATTTTTCTTTGTTACAATATTTATGACAAGACTCTAGGTACACCCACAGAAACAAATCCACTTCATCTCTTCCCGTCTGCGGAAAAAGAGTCTGTCCCCCTATCGTCTCACTAAACATGAAGACAAATATTCTTCGCTTGTCTGTTAAACTATTATGGCAAGTATTACGTCCTTCCAAAGAACGTTTCATGGATACTGAAATGTTTAGCTATAAATAGAAATGTTTCGGGAATTTGTCATTCACCTAGCATAGGGCCTATCAGTCTGCTGTCATGGCGACTTGGGGTCCTACCGTATCAGCCATCCAGTTACATAGACATCAGTGGTATCACGTTGCCGTCGCAGGTGCCAATAATGATCCCGTACGTGGTGCTGCTGGTGTCCGCGTACCTGGTGGTGGCGCCCATCATTGACAAGCCGCAGTGGGAGTACCTGTACGCCGGCGCTTTCATACTGGGCGGCCTGCTCGTCTACGTGCCCTTCGTCAAGTGGGGCTACTCGCTACCATTTATGGGTCAGTTTCATTTGTTTCAAAACTCATTTGAGTAAAGAGGTAGTACCATGCATTGCAGCCGAATTGGGCCGGCACTACTGGGGAGGTACTCCTCACACACATACACCGAAAAGTGACAAACATGATTCAAACGACAACAACAAAGCACTACGCTCAGCGTTACTATTTCATACCCAATTTTTTTATCGTGTCTTAAGGAATACTATTTAATAGGAGGGAGTGTCATGCTCCTTAGGAGGAAGTAATGACATGCATGCATGGGGGCATGAGACTACATCCTTCTTGTGAGTGGAATGAGTGAAAGGTACCTCTCGCTCACTTGATAAACACCTACGGTGTCACGTTTCGTGCGGTTTGTGAGGAGCCGGTGGCCCATTGGGGGGTGGGGGTGTTAGGAGCGCAACACATCCGCGTAGTAATCATGCGAATGACCATGGGTGCCGGTGGTCACCAAAAAGGCTCCATTGCTCTTTTGCCCCCTTACTCTATAAAAATATGGGGCCGCCCGAGTGTATTGAACCAATAGAGACTCACGTCTCCGTCGTGCTATGCGCCTCCAAGTGTTGTATCAAAGTTCATTAAAAGAAAACATTTCAATTTCATTACACTTCTGAAATATCTAAATTAATTGCGTATTTTTCCACAGATAATATTACAGTTTTACTCCAAATGGTGCTGGAGGTAGTGCCAACTTCAACCACTTTCGAATACTGAAAGTCCCCGCTGGACTATAAAAAGCCAAGTGAAATATAGTAACTTATTAAATGCAAATAATATACGCGTTTAAATGTTAATAATTGGGTGTTTTTATTATTAATGTACCTATTATTAAAAATTATTTTTCGACTGATATAATCTGGTTCCTTTTACTTGGACAATTTAACACGAGATTTATATTATTATTGCCGTTTATAAGATTTTATATTGTTATTGTTTTAATATTTATTTCTGAATTTATGGAAAATATTGTGACGTTTACACGTTTGGAGTCTATAGTATATCTAGTGTATCTAATGTACTTAGTGTACCTAATGTACCTAGTGTCGCCGTGATAGAATTGCTCTTGATGATATGCAGTAGAGGTCTCAGTGTACATTTCGCTAGTTTGCACGAATCATTCCCTCGGGGCTTCGGCAGATACAGGGTTCAGTAATTTATGTGCGTTCAGTTGTATAACTGTGTGTCAACTCCGACATGCTACTGGAGTTTACTCCTTAATAACGAACATGAATCTAAAGCGAAAACTCAGTGTCACGCTCTTCGTTACTGTTTCACACTATTTAATTGCTCATGTTTTTCATAACGTGGTCCTTGAATGGTTTCTTAAGTAGTAAACTGCGATAAACTTGTTCAGGTCATAAACTATGTCAGATCAATAAAATCTCGGCTCGTAATTTGTGTGCTGTCAAAGCACTTAATACTTTCGTTATAAATCAAGCGTGATACTTTCTTTCTGATGCGATTACAGGATTTTGCGCATGAATTATATAACCTTATGTAATGAAATTCTTTACTAATTTGTATTTGTTCATTTGTCCATTGTAAATCGATTTGAATTTGTTTTTATTTTACTGAACGGTACTGAACTCGAGATTTTGCCATACCCCTATCGCGACACTGCGTGTAATTGTGCTAAGCTCAAGGTGTGTAGCTCATTCTCATTAATAGTACGTACTAGTTAATGTAGCGGCATTCAGTACTTTTATACAAAGTTAATATTTGTTCCTTACAAATTTTGAGGATAGCTAGCGAGAATTGTTAAACTTTCAAGTTAAATGTATGTAAGTTTTACTGCGAAACTTATAGAATTTTAAAGACAAGGTTTAAGACTTACTTTTGGATATATTTAATAGTTCTTCTAAAATATAAATGACGCTATCCCCATTTAAAGACTTTAGTGCTGAATTTGCGATCGGTAAAAATTGGTCTTATCATTCCTTACCGAGGCAAACTGAGGCTGCTTTCAGTTTATTATTTTCTAACAAATACTAAGTACTTATTCAGAGCAATATAATTGATGTAAGTAGTGTGTAGTCGCCAATATTAGCTGTTTTAAGTTTGTGCTTCGCTTAGACATTGGTGACGATTTAGATTTTACTTTTTAAGTATGTGTTGTGTATCAATTTCTTCTGTAAACCATATCAATGTGTTAGTTAGGTTTTTTAACTTGAATAAGCGAATGTACTAATCTTTTCATTTCAAATTAGACAATGTATTATTAAATTCTATTTTGAATAATGTTTACAAACACTTGGGCACAAATACATGTGGACGGTGTGATATCGCTGTGTAATATATTGGTTTTATTTTGTGTACAAAAATAACGAATAAAATTGCAATTAAACAAAAGTATTTCCAAGGAGAGAATAGAATTATTTATTGTTATACATTGTCAATAAAATACAACTTTAAATAAAGACATAAGGAGTTGACTTCTTGTTTTATTTCAAATATATTGTATATACCCGCGATTTCGACTACTTTCTATTTATTTATTTAAGTTTTTCAGAATAGAAGTGTTGTTTTTTGAAGTAATAACGACTTGTATAATGAGAGCGTTAGCTATGTGTACGAAAAAGTATGAAGGGTGGAGCCTGCGAGCGAGAGCGTAACAAGTTGTATATTCAATGGCATATGGCGATGCGTTCATTCACGTTCAGAACCATTGTTATGTCAAATTAGATCGTCCGTAAACCGACTTACGGCGAATTTTTTAAGGATATTTCCATATAAAACATTATTAAGTGGGTGCCTCCACGCCTGTTATCACGAAGTGGTCGGCAGAAGTGTACTAGAACACCCACGGTTAGCACAAGGTACTGAGGCCCATGATGTCATAGGTGGCAAGCCTATGGCCACTACGGGCACATTCCAATCGCGGACAATGTAATGCGTGCTCAGAATAATCTGAGAAGCTTTACATAAATCTATGTTATCCGTAATAGGAGGTCGGCATACTGTTAACAATGGCAAGAAACAATTCATGTTTAAACACTGAAGACACGTTCCGTCTAAAGAGCCCAAACTCGATCTGTTTACTAGTAGGCAGTACAGGGATCCATCACCTTCAAATTCCATCAGAGTTTGTTGATGTTGATAATATTGTATTAACATCTAATCTACAGTCAAATTATTAGGTCGGCACGACAGTTTCTGTACTGTTTCTGGACGTCGGTAGTCATTAGAAGACGTTTGCCACCATATAACACGAGAATATGTATTGCCAAGTTTCATGATGATATAATTGTACGTGTAATTCACATTCTTATACAAAAAGTAGTCTTTCTCAGTTCGACTTAGGTCGAGGCAACACGTTTTTATCAGTAAAATCGTGTTAAAAAAAACCACAATTAATTCAACAATTATTTATTGTTGTTAATAAACAAAGATCACAGACCTTCGAACAATGTGTATACCATTTATTTATAATTTGACTACTCAGAAACAAAACTAAACATATTCGTCTTATAAAACAAGAAATTGCAAATTTATTCTAGCTGGATAATTATAATTAATGAAAGTGCACAAATACACAAATAACCAAATTTATATAAGTATAGTAATAATAATGTCGTCCTAGCCGAATTTCGGCTACAGCGGCTCTATTGAGAGAGCTACCTGCGCGGACATATTATAGTGCCCTAGTGTTTGCGCAGACACAAGTGCGCTCTCTATTCCTTCATTCTCCTATTCCTATGGGCCGGCAATCCGACGCGACCGGAGAGAAATTAGGCGCAGGACCAACGGCTGAAAATGCTCTCCGAAGCACGGGGGTTGTAACACCGACAACTTCTAACTCCGGACAGTTAGAATTTCTTGTATGGTCCGACTCGGGATTCGAATCCGGGACCGCACTTCTGTGGCTGAACATGCTCACCACTCGACCACGAGGCAGTTACAGCTATATAAATATAATATAGCCATGATTTACACACAGTTCTATGATGGCGGATGCTTCGCAGGTCGAATAAACAGAAAGACACAAAACTGAATTAAACAACAATCGAAACGTTAACTACATTCTGTCGAGTGCGGACATAACATCCGAGCCTAGTGAAGTGAAGTACATGTTGTAAAGACGTGCAGCGTGAGCGTAAACACATGGAGGCGATCCACCGCTCCGGGCGACAGCTGACAGGAGTGCCAGGTCCAGTTTCAGAGACAGTGTTACGATGAACTAACGTGAACATTACACGCAACACAAACAGCTTCTTAGCAAGTGTTGTCTAACAACAGTCTACATCAAGCACATGTTCACACAACACACAGAGAGACTCGCGTGTGAGTTGTTGAACCAACACAACATACAACATTGCCTGCTCTATAACGTTGAACAATTATGTATGAATTTTACTAATAGCATCTGTGCCGCTATATCTTACCATATAGCACGGTAAGTTATAGCGGCACAGATGTCGATGACAATCAAAATCTTTTATTTTCGTCAAGTCTGTATTTTATTAGTACAATTCATACGTGTTGAGAAGTTATAGAGAAGGCAATATAGAGAGTATATTTCAGTTCATTCAGCGTATAAAACAATTTCTTCTGTTAGAATATGCTTATATCTATAGTAAAGCGGGTTGTGCCGGTGTTGTTCGTTGATCTATGAGTAGTGCGGTATATCATTTACGTAAGTAACAGCGCGCACGCAAGTTTAAAATGTAAACGATATGTGCAGGGCGCTCTTGGGGCGGGATTACGTGGGGTCATCATGCAAAGGCACGCAGTGCGCAAAAAAAAAGAGTGGTCGGGGTACTAAAAATTAGGGACTCATAAATTTCGACAATACACTGGGGCATGCCCAAAAAAAAAAGACAAAGATCCTGCATTTGTGAGAGTGCGCTTATGATATTTATATTTAGGAACGACAAAATTCATACTAACTATCATAGTACATACATAAAGTAGCTTGTTTATGTAGTATAGGGGGACAAACGAGCAATCGGAGTCTTTCAAAGTCCACGACTACCGACGCCCATAAACATCAGCATAATTATGCCGATGTGTTGCCCTCCTTTCCACCCTCCCCCCACAATGGGCCACAGGCTACTCACATACCGTACGAAACGCGACACCATGGGTGTCACTCTACGGCGGTATCTTGTGAGCGAGAGGTACCTCCCGGTCTAAAAGCTAAGTTTAAATAATGTAGGGCAAAATATAATTAAAATGGTATATGATGTATTTGGACTGTCTCTGCTATAAGGCTTCTGAATATTCACAATGCGTACATCTATAGATAAAGTACTTAATTTATAAAACTAACTTAAAACCTAAGGTGCGGTTTATTCTTCATCATGTGCCTGGAACAAATAAAACATAATCATTGTAATAGCATAGCTTCTTGAATCTGTAATGATCTGTACTATGCTGTTAGAGATAGAGATGCTCAACTATGAGTCGGCGCCTGTTGCGATTTCTTCGGTTACGGCACCTGTGTCTTACAATATAGAGAAGATCGATGAATGTGTGTTACGTTCCACCTGTGCGCACTGTTCTGACAAGGTCAATGTTACAGGTGTTGGCCCGGAGGAGCGTCCGGTCGAAGCGCAGTGCCCACAGGCACATAGTTACATCATTGTCTCCGAAACAAGTGCAAATTAAATTTTAAAAAATACAACTCACTGGCGTAAACTTGACGACATCTACGTCAGGTATATATAGATGTTGTAACTGAGAGAAATATAGGTGCTACACTTGTGCATCTAGACTTTCACGCCAACTAGAAAATCGTCCAATTTTAGGGAAATAATATACTACCTAGTACAGCCATCGAAACTTGATTCTAATTAAATCGAAACTAGATTTCTAATTTAAAACTTTTCATAAAAAAATATTAAAGATCAAATTATTTTGTTTGTTGACACAATCATTGTAAAACTTGTCGTACACAAGTGTATGAATTTGTGTGTACCGTTTTAATAATTAAAATAATAAAATGTAACATAGCTTTATATGTAAAAATATTAGCATATCTTCTCCACATATCTTCAACTGTACTAAATTTTAAATTCCACCATTCGCGAAATCCTACAAAACGGCATGGGGCTTTTTTTACCTATCAATATATAGAATATAGACGTGGTCGTTTACCATATTCTATCTTTCGATGGCATTGGCGTCTCGAGATATGATTTTGATATAGGTAACTTCCATACAAAACGTGTCGAATTTCTATCTCCAGTAGCCAAAACTATTGATTGATAAAATGTGAAATAACACTAGGTAACCACAGTTATACAAAACATGGATCGTTTTGGTTCTTCGTTTTTTTTACCCATTAATTTACTAAATAGAATTTGTCAGTTTTAGGGTCTGTTCAGCTATATTTTGCACGATACGGCCATAAGTACTGCTTATAAGTAATACACGTTGATCTCTTGCAAATGGATAGCTGTGGTTTGCCATTGACGCCCCTTGAACAATCATCACCGCATCACATTACTGACGAATAAAGGAAAATACAGCACATGTGCGCGCACCCACCAGCACTAGTACCTAACTTCTACGAAGCATGATGCCATACGCGATAACGGGAATTAAGCGTACTGTTCAGTTGCTTCGACTGCACAATGAGGCGCTGACTGTTGACTGATTTCCTTATTATTTTTTCCTACAAGTGTCGGCTATCCAGTTAAATATAGATTAGAGAATAAACTAATTACCATCATCACTACCACCTTTATCAACCTCTATGGGTTAATTGCAAAAAGCCCTCTTTTGTTGAACATTGAAACGAACGTTCCGCTGGTACTAACCAACTGGGCGTACCGAGCGTATCAGCTGTCCATTTTATATAAATCAGTGTGTACAGTGTACGTACTTGTCGAGCGTCTCCCAGAAGGCGAGCAGCACGGCCCTGTCCAGATGGCGCTTGGTGCGACTGAGGTTGAGCACGGTCACGGCCCAGCGCGACACGTTCGCGTCCAGCTTCATCTCGTCCCACTTCAGGTGGAAGGCGCAGACTGTAGGACACAAACGCACACGCTCAAACTTGATCACAGTATCTAATAGTATCATAATATCTATGGATTTTTCACAACACGGTAGCTCTGGGCTAAGTACCGTAAGGACTTTAGTTGCAGGTACTAGACAACGGAAATATATTTTAGATTTTTATTATAGAAATACATATAACACATACATAAACATCCATGGCCTAGACAGGAATCAGACCCGCGACCTCTGGCGCAACGTGGACCATAGATTACCCAGCTATGTTACCACTGCGCCAGCTGGTCAACAGTATATTAAGTATATCGATAGTATCAGGCTTGCATAAATAACATATTTTATAGTATAAGAGAACAAACGCGCAGTCGGAACCACTTGATGACTACAATAAGTTGCCTTCATTCCCGCCTCCCTTCCAGTGGCCCACCTTCTGGTCGCATACACAATTATGTGAGCAATCGAGGTTCCTCCCGGTCGTGTCAAATACAGCTGTATGCAGTTAATTGTGCAATTACTATGTTCTGGTAAATATGGAGGCTGGGTAGTTATCGTTCAACAGACGTTACAGTAGACATCAGCACAAGTCCCGAGTTATTCGCCTCGTGTGGAGCTACCATAACATATTTAATCCATGTCTTTTTATAGTATGGAGGCTTATACTACCGAAGCCCATGAACATCCGCATAATTACAAGACGTTGCGTTGTTTTACTTCTTTCCTCCAATGTCCGCAGCGGCAAGGAAATGGCCAATAAAATACACAACATATAACATCAGAGTTCACCTGTTTGGAATGCGAGCATTAGCGCGAAAAAAAAACACACTAGTATCTGTGCACGTAAAATTGCCTCTGTGTGAGTGTGTGTGGAGACTGGACGTGCGCGGGGTAGCGGCGGGCGCGGGGCGGGCCGTTGCCGATTGTCTCAGTAAAATGACTCTTATCTCTCATACCACGAATTTATCTCAAATATAAATTTGATTTATTTGAGTTATTTGAGTTATATTATTTTTAGTATTTTACCTAGTCTGCCACGGCTCCGCCCGACAATCACCGGGGACAATAAAAACACATCCACGCTAGCTCCCTAATGGGTTAGGCAGAGCGATCCGGGGACAAATTATTCACGAAACCTTGGGAATAGCTCTTTTCGTAGTTGAAAGCCACGTGAATATAAATCCATTCAGTAGACTTTGAGAAAATTGATCACATAAAGACAGATTGCTTTATGGACTTTGTTTTATAATAATTGGGTATAAATTTATCATTAAATTAACGAGTTCTCTTGTAAAACATTTCATATATCACATATGACATTAAGTAATCAAACTTAAGACAAATAAATGAATACACCCAATAGATGACGGCAAATAGGAAATAGTGTTTATAATTAGATAAGAAAGCGCATACTATTAGCGAATATCTGCACAGGGTTTCCGTCCCACGGCCAGCCCTTGAACTGCCAGGCGGGGCCCTGCACGAACACCGCCACCACGCGCTCCCACTCCGCCGCCGACAGCCGCCCCGGATTGTCCACCACGCGGTACGGCACCTCAACAAACATTCACATGTACAATTTTAATCCAATGAGCAAGTCGCGAGATTTTTGGTCACTACCACCGCCCGAGCCTAAGCTTCATTTTACTTATTTTTTATGTCATAGTGATGCGTTGCCCTTTTCCTTTATTCCTCCAATGGGCCATCACTCTCACAGGCGGCATGCAACGCGACAACATAGCATTAGGAAACCTTTATTTCCAACCTCTCACTTTCTTAGTGATTTGACATTGCTCCTATATTATATGTAATGAACCCTACGCTAATAATGTTATACAATACTGTGAAAACTTTATCTACAGACAAACTGATTGTCATTCTTTCACATAGGAACAGCTGAATGAATTTGCTTCAAAGTGGCCACAGACATAGACTACAATAAAAAGGAATAACATAAAAATTATTTGTGAGGAAAAAGGAGATGGTACACATACACCTCACGAGCGTGAAACCGCGTGGTACAGCTAGTTGTAATTTAAGTAGAAAGTTACAATAATACTACCTACAGATATACTACTTACAGATTTTATCGCGGCTTATTTAATTATTTAACTGATCCGACGTTTCAGAAGCTTTACAGCAACCATGGGCACTGGCAGCACTCTGCAAGACCACGGATGCTGTAAAGCTTCTGACGCGTCGGGCTAGTTAAATAATTAAATAAACCGCGATAGAATCCGTAAGAGTAGTTTTATTGTAATGAGTAACATTCGCAAAAACTTAAGATATCAGTAAATAGAATGTTCCAGTACCGTGATGGCGCTAGCGTTGTTTGGCAAATGTTCGCCGGTTGTGCCTTTTCTCCTCTGTAACAGGATTTCGTTCTCTCGCACGGCACCCTCCGCTTTCTTCTGCTCCACTGGTACATATCTGAAAGTGTTGTTTACATATATTTAATAATCCTTGGTCTTATAGAAAGGGGTAGTGCCACGCTGCATAGGGGGAGGTAGTGTCATGCGTGGTGCATGACACTACATCCTCCTATACAACGGAATTGGGCCAGCACGACCAGGGAGGTACCTCTCGCTCTCATGGTACCGCCGCAAAGCTATGCTGTCGCTTTCCGTGCAGTATGTGAGATTCCGCTGGCCTAATGAAAGAGAGGAGGAAAATAAGACAACGCGTTCGCATAATGAATATGCGGATATCTATGGGTGTAGGTAGTTATCGAAACGATATGCTCACTCCTTTGTCCCCTTATTTAAATAGTACAGACAACAACATATAAATTAAACGATAACCTTGTGGGTCTCCCTCGAGGTGCGTGCGGTGCGACGTGAGGGGTAGTATCCGGTGCATTTAGTAACGCAGCCCCAGTTTTACTTCACTTCTACCTACAGCGCGCCGCTCAGTATCACACTCACTTGAAGTCCTGCAGCATGTCCTTAACATTGAACATGGATATGAGCGAGGTGGTAGCGGCGGGGATGATGATGATGGGTGTACGCGATGGGCGCTTGGCGCCGCCCAGCCGTCCCGGAGACGCTGCACCCTCGCGCCGTGCCGCGGGCACTCCCGCGCCGGGCCCAGCGCCAATGCCGCCGGGGACGCCGACGTTCTCTGTACATCAACCAAATATATTTTAAATGTATCAAGATATAAGTACACGTCTCTAAGGGTCCAGTCCGCGACAAGAGTAGCTGATAAGCACTACTATAGCAGGACTACTTGTTTCTCAAGCACACAAACAAAACACTATGATCGCCATAATTGGCAAAATAAAAATGTCTTATTTGACGAGTGGAGAATAAACTAAATCTATTAATCCTAGTTTCGGTGCTGAGTGTTATGCGTCAGAGCTCTTTAATTTAATTTTTAACCCACTTGCAGGGTGATTTGTCTGCCTTTAACAACCAAAACTCTTCCTATGATTTAAAAGTTATATTAGGATTTATCCTAAGTTCTACAGGAAATTTGTTAAAGCCCACCACAGCAGGCAGATACTTTTGTAGGCCACCTAATTACAATAATAATAGTCCACTAGCGGAATTACTGCTAAAGCTGCCATCTCTATATATTGTCCAAGTGTGCAGTGCATTTCGCAAATGTGCATGTAGACACAAATGCACTTTCGATTCCTTTTGTTCCATATTCCAATGAGATGGATATAATTCAAATGTAGGACCAATGTGAGAATGTAGGAGCGTTGCAAACATCGCCAACTTCCTAGCTCTCACTGTTATAAAAAAAATTAAAAAGATGTTTTTGTCTGATGATTGACCTGGCGCACATGACCTGGACACTAGATTAAGGTAGTTAGGAAGAATCAATATGTTCAAATTTGCTATCCTTCACGCCATTTATATAAAGGGATAGGCAGAAGAAATATCCAATTTGTTAATGAATATTGTAATTACATACGTGGGATGGGTCGCGACGGCTGTGGCGTCTGTGGCGTGCGCGCCGCCACCGGCACGCTGGGTCCCTCCGTCACGGACTTGAGCGTCATACCGTGGTACGTGCGCATAGTGTCAATCTCGAAACCTTCCGTCTCTGCAAGAGAAATATTACAACAGTTTTAGTAGAAACTCTACATTCACAGTCATACTACACACCATAGACTGTCGTCTTGTTATGTCAATTAATATCGTTGACGTGTATGATATCATTTTATAAACTGAAGTCGATATTCAGACATGGAAGTCTAAGTTTACGAGAATGTTGAATGATTTGTGTGAATCGTTTAACGTTTTTTTCACTTATTAAGCGAAACTAGTGAAAAGGGGCAAATAGATGTTGTAGATGAAAAAGTTGGTTGGCTTAAATAAACATTACTCACCTTCTTTTTGTCTGATAAATCTTTCCTGATCGTATCTGTTGTATTGAGTTTGCTGAGCGGGTATAGCTGAAGGTGGTGCCATAACCACTGGCTGCGGCCGGGGGACGCCTGGCCGGCCCTCTTCTCGAGCTCTTATGCTAGCCAGATGTGCCAATATACTCTTTGCAAATGTCTGAAATTAATATAAACAAAAATAATTTAATAATGGTTGCCTCAACTTCATTAGACATTTTACACTTTTTTGTCACTGGGCCCATCTTTCAATGAATGCTAACTAAGACTACTGATCTACAGATACTCGCTTGTATCTTGGACTTGCTACTGGAGGTTGGCTATAGATTTATCCGAGACTTAAATATTCACCGATCAATTTCAATTTTACATCCCTAATGAATGATCAAATTCAATTATTAATTTAAATATTTATTTGAACAACAATGATATTTAAAACTTATTCACAAATCATCAGCAAACTTCAAAGGGAGAAACAAGATTTTAGCCTATACATGCAAGTCACAAAATTTGTCCTAATTTTAACAGTGTAAATGTAATATACCCATAAGAGTCAGATAAAAAGTATTAATCTAAAAGAGCCACAACATTAAGAGAAAAACTAGTAGCATAAAATAATGACAAAAGTAAGACAAAAAAAATATTAATATAAAATACTAACAAAAGTAAGACAAAAGTACTAATTATATTTAAAAGTAAGACAAAAGTACTATTAAAAGTGGTAATTCATAAGTTGTAAAAATTATACTTACCTTGCCGTTACTTTGTAAGACAGTAGTCCTTGTTCTCCATTGCCTTTCTCTACTTATAATATCTTTGGTCATGTCAACATCATAGTCAAGTATGGCTCTTAAATCTGAATTCACAACCCCTAATGTGTCAGAGTAATCATTACTTTTAATTGTTGTTCTCTTCTTTGCAAGACGCTTAGCTTTAATAGCTGCAATCTTTTCCACTGACATAGCCTCTGACAGTGACCTAAAGTACAAATTCAAGTTAATAGTATAGGTTGTAAGAAAATCTCGTAGATTTGTCCAGTAACAATTAAGCAATCGTATCAGTCAAATTTTTACTTACCATTAGCTAATTTTCATATAGCATATAACTTTCTTTGCATATATAAATTATGCATATTTTTGTTTTATTTTCTTTCTCATTGTTACTTTTATATAGACTTAGGTAAGCTTAGCAACATTTATATAGAACTAGCTGTATTTAGCATATCTTCCAATACATGTGGTAAAAATAAATAAACAGCAAATATTATCTTTTATGTCGGGACCCATGAACCCAAGTGATTCCCATGTACTTTGTGTGTGTATATGAAATGTACAAACATACAAACATCTATATATTTCATAAAAGAAATAAATAGAATTGTTCTTACTTGATATTATCAACAGTGACAGATGCCTCTTTTGGAGCATCAAGACGAGCTGCAAGTTGCTCACGTACTTTCTGAACATGAGTTTCCTCAATACGAGGTTTCTTGGTAGCCGGTTCTCCGCCATCGTGATCATGAGTTCTTTTAACCTGATTTCCATATTTATTTACGTAAATATCTTTCCAATTATAGTGATGATTGTTTTTATTAAAAGAAATGTTCCAGTATGAGATAAGCTTGTTTATTATTTATAAATGCAAAAAAATAATGTCTATACAATGTGTCAACATTTCTGACATTCATACACCATAATTATTGAAAAGTGCAATCAAAACAATCATAATCATAGTTCATTGCAATCAAAGCTGGCCACTTCTGCGCTAAGGGGCCTTTGAAGTGCTGTCAATTTAATTACAAGTTATATGTACCTGAGTTGCAATTTCTAGAGGAGCACTTTTATCAATTGAAGCACAAGTTGCTGTTTCACCATTTAAGTAAGCAAGCAGCTCCTTACGATCGGGCCGACGGACGGCAGGTATATTAGCTGCCTGAAATCATACACACGAGCTAACTATAAAGGCAATATGTTACACTTCAGATTTAATAGTGTTAATATACATACTGCCGCTTGTTTGACATAAACTGGATGAGCCAAATGTATATTCTTAAGAATAAATAACAAACACTCCAGTGTGTAATATTCTTTATCGCTTCCTTCCTTTCCAGACCTAAACAAAAAGTGATAGATCTTTTAGGCACTTGCAACGTACTTATTATTTATAAAAATAAGTTTAAAAATAGACTTACCCCCACATAAGGTAGTTCGTTTTGACATTTTTAGGCCACGAAAACTCGCCAAATATTATTTGATTATCCCTTTCTATGATGTCCTTTTTATTTACGTTATATTGACGAAGCAAACTTAAAGGATCCGCCATGATTCAATTGTATTAATGTTATTCTGTATAAATATCTATATATTTAGCTATAAGATTTTTGTTACTCATAAACGTTTTTTGTCAATTACTGAAACTGCATGGTGATAATGAAATAGAAATACAGGCACTGAAAATATTTCACTAACGCTTGCACCGTGTCAAACACTCAATTTAAAACATACTTGTCAGTGAGAAGTGTCACTGTCAAATGTCAAACAATCCATTTTTTAAATTGTCCTCCAGGACAGGCTTAGGTCACATGACCATACCGACTTATCCTTAGTAGTCAAAGCATCCATTTGTAAGATGCCTTTGTTTATTGTAAGATTCGTCCTTAC
>JAFELO010001500.1:682560-715957 GCA_017140195.1 Eumaeus atala
CGTTCTTATAGTTTACACTATAGCATTTTGGCCTATTTCTTCGGAAGACATAAAGCGATAATTGAAATTTGTTAAAAAATAATTCAGAATCTTAGCATGCAACACATAATATAAATTGTCTATAGAGAAAATATAGGTAGATAAAGGATGCCATAGTCCGTAATTTGAAGGCGAGTGGTTAACTTTGGTTGATAGAGAAAGAAGATGAGATCTATCTTCGTCTATCTAAGGTCACATGTGCATTGTGCAGGGATAAATGAATTAATAAAAGGAGACACATTTGCTGTTTATTTTGACTCAGACTATGTTATATCCATGGAAGCTAATATAATTTTTTTTCATAGAATCCATTTTATTCCCATTATGTATCACACTATTATTGCCTACTTTGTGTAAAACGAACTGACGGCATTCTATCTTTCGAGATACTTTGGCGTGTGGCCATTACAGTTGTATTCGGAGATCTATGTATGAAATGAGTAGGTACACCATTGATCATTGACAGTCGGCAGTCTGACAGATAGAACAAAAATAAAAATGGATTCTAATATGGCTGCCGGTCGATCATTTTATTAGCGTTATGTTTCTGTAAACTTTTTTATAAATAAAACTTTGTGACTTTTGTTAATATGATATTAAATTGAAATAAATTAATAATGACTTCGACTCCAAAGTCAGAAAAATGTGCACAAGGTAAGTTTTTATTTAACATTCCATTTCTCATTCTGAAATTCCTTTTCTATCCATTTGTTACTATTTGTTATATACTTTGGAAAACCAATTACCTTCCAAAATGTTAAAAATGCTATAACAAGTGCACTTGTGTTCGTTTTGATAGCACACATTAAAAAAAATATTTTATTATAATTCAACAAGTACACTATAAAAATAAAATAAATGCGAGAATAAACATGATTATATTTACGTAAATTTACTTCAGATTGTGGATATATTTAAATTTGTTTTGATTTGTTTGTAACTGTGATTACTATTGTGATAATACAAAATAATGCTTAAGTGTGGCTTTTGCCTTATATTAAGCAACAACTACACATCGTCGCGCTAGATCCCTGCGTCAGGGAGAGAGAGCCGACCTTTTTTGTCTTTTATTTTTATGGCTGCATTCTATTTTATTCCCATTTAAAAATATTTTTTCAAAGTTATCATATTACATATACGTTTTTCGCAACCATTTGTGATTAAACTATTACATCCAGTATAATTTGGAACAACTATATAGGATATAAATTTATTGTGCTACACTTAGAGTTAATCTAAAATATAATATCATTACACTTATGTATATACTTTCTTTTGAGTTACATACTTAATTACATTGTAAACAACTTTTTTAAAACTACTTTATCATCCCCTTTATGTGACCTTGCTTCATCAGTCACTCCATTTAATTGTATCAATTGACAAATCAACATAAATAATTTTAAGTGTCTGCCAACTTTATGAGTTATCTACTATCAAAGTTTATAAATAGGAGGGGTGGGGCAAATGAGCAATCAGAACCTTTTAATGACTAACAACATCCATAGACACCCCCCGCATTACAGTCATGCAGATGTGTTGCCTTCCTTTCCAACATATACTTTCTTTTGAGTTAAATGGGCCACAGGCCACAAGCCGTACAAAACTGACACTATATGGAGATGTCGTCTTGTGAACTGTTACCTATTTCTAGCTTAGTTTAATTGTGTAAATAGGTACTACAGTGTAAATAGGTTTTCCTGTTATTTATTTACTCATCCTGAGTTTAGTAGTAAATTTGTCATCATTTGTAAATAACAATAAGCCATATCTGGCAACTTTTACTTTGGAACTTATATAAATATTAAATTATACATGTCATAATTTACTAATTTGAAAAACACATGTTGTTGTTGAGCTTTGATTAACCAAGTTGCTAATTGCTTGATTGGACCTTCTTTTGCACATCATCTGGTCTGGGTTAGAGGTGGGTTCCTTTCACGGTAACAGAATGATGATCTTGTGATATACTGAAAAAAAAAAAATTAATTTACTAATTAAGAAATTTAATTTATTGCCTGTGGTTATGATATAAAAGAGGAAAAGGTCATGTGAAACATCCTTAGCAGAATACATTCACTGTACCACTACCATATTTATAACCCGTACCTCTCTTGTTCACTATTTACTCTAGAATCCTGTTCGTAACGTAATAAAACTCAGTTATATATATCAAGTAGGGTTGAACAAGCAATCACATTCTTTTGGTAATGAATGTTGCCCATAGACATCCACATATTTTTGATGATTTGTCAGAATCAGCTTAGCTTTTTATCTTAAAAAGACTAATAAACTATTATCATGTTACTTTAGATATGTTGATGTCATCAATACATTTGTAAGTGGTAATGTCACTGCTGCATCTCGTGCATGTTTCGTGCGGTGGATAGCCCATTATAGGCGATGGGTAAAGGAGAACAACGCATTGGTAAAATAAAGTTTAGAAACTACAGTTTAGTCAGTTTTTTAAATAAAATATAAAAAGCCACAAAATCCACTTTTCATTTTTCGCAAGCACACAGAGGTGCTTAAGAAAAAAAGAGTAACCAACTGAAAATGAAAGTGAATAAAATTCTCCGATGAAGTTTTTAAATACGTCATCAGTTTTTATTTACCAATAGCTACTAATAGCTCTTGTTGTCACCACTTTTCACGTCACGGCTAATTTGTGTCCAAGGAACCACGAACTGTGGAACTTTCACAATCTGCTAGAACTAAAATTTTAACAAGCATTACTTCTTATGATTCGTCTTTTTTCATTAATTTCATCAACAGTTTTTTGTGCACACGAATGGCGATGTGTAAAGCAGCAATTAATCGATTAGATGTGTATCGAATGCTAGATTGCAATAATTTCTTGTCTTATTCCTTTTTTATGTTAGGCGTCTTATAAGTCTTCGAGGGAAGTTTTATTGATCATACAACGTTAGCGTAAGTTTATGGCTATATAATTTGGATCAATGTATAAAAATCACAATCGGCATGTATGTCATAAAAACGAAGTCCCCAAAAGCTGTTTGTCTGTATGTCATCGATTTTCTCAAAATCACTGAACGCATTTTCATGGGGGTTTCGCCCATGGATAGAGCGATTCCCGAGGAAGGGTTTGCTTTCTCGGGAATCGCTTTATACGCGAAAACAATCCAGCCCCTGTTATTCATATTATTATAGTGAGGAATGAAATGTATTCTGTGAAAATATTATTTCATACTTTGCTCCAAGAAGATTAATTGAAGTCAAATTCGTACCGTCATTTTATGTTACATTGGTGCTACGCGAACATGTGCTGGTGCCCTCTTGGTTGAATTGAATGAAATGAAATGTAAAAAGCTCCATGCACCGAAAACTCTCTCGAAAAAGCCATAAAGTTTTTGATTTTGGGGGTTTTATATTCTTTAATTTAACATAATTATCTCAGTACATCACCTTGAAAAGGAGCTGATACACCTTAAACTAGTGAACCAAAATTTACCAAACTTAGGTAAGAAACACTGTAAGGATATAAATCCTTCGTAACACTTTTCAAAAGTCCCACGTAAATTAATCTCAGTTTCGTTTTAACAAATAGGATCTGTGAAAAAAAAAACTCTTCAAGCATAGAATGTGTACTTAGTTTGACCATAAATACTGTTACAACAAAAATATTACATTTGAATTTGGGATCTGAAATTTTTATACGACTGTTCATTGTTTTCTCATTTGTTGGCGACAAAATGAGATTTGCAGAATATTTTGAGATATTAAAATGGAGTGGGGAGATAAAGTGGACAGGATCGCTGTGACTGCATTACACAAAGTAGATACGGTGACAAATACAATTTTTAAAACTCTCCATACACTTGGTATTAATCAAATATTTGTGTATGTTGTAGCCCTGCTATTAGTAGTCAATATGAGACTTCGTCTGTTTGTGACTCGTACGAAAAAGGTGGTCAAAGCATTAAGGGAAAGAATTACAAGAAATCCTGTCCCAGAGCAAAGGATTTTATTTCGGGAAATGAAGATAACAACTAAACCACGTCGCGTATTTTAAGAGACGACTTAGGACTAAAAGACCATATGAAAAGAACTGGTCATATTTTAGCTGATAAATTAAATATGAATAGGGTGGTAAAGTCGAAACAACTACTGAAGCAAAGGAAGGTCATATAAAAAATTGTTTACGGATGAGATTTTTTACATTTGTGCAGATTTTAACAAAAAAATGACCCTAATTATGCTCAAAGCTCTAAGAAAACTTCCCAATTAGCCGACAGAGTGCAACTTGGGCATTGTCCTACTTCAGTGATGGTTTTGGTGGGGTGTTAGCTAGAAAGGAGTGACTGAGCCATATTTTTGCGAAAAAGGTGTCAAAACATCAGCACAAGTGTATCAAGATACCGTTTTTGAGAAGGTAGTTAAGCCCCTTTATAACACCATGTTTAATAAACAACTATGGTCCTTCTAGCAAAACTCGGTGCCAGATCATAAAGCTCGATCCACCCAGGCTTGGTTATAACGACAGTTCAGAGCTGAAGACTACGCTTCTTCTAGTCCCGCCCTTAATCCGCTGGATTATGATCGATGGTTTTATTCGAGTAGAGCTGGCAATAAACGCCATGTTTGCCAATTTGGAGTCCCTAAAACAATCCCTACGACTGACAATGAAGAATTTCCCCATGGAAAGAGAGCGCGCTTCTATCCGCCTCAACGTTTAAAGGACTGTAAAAAAAACCTTTCATATATTTAAGTGTTTTATATTTGTGTTATATTAACACACTGTGAAAGTAAAAATTGTTATTTGCAATTAAATTTTTTCCTTGTTACTATATTTAATGCTAGACTAGGTGCATTGGACAAGACATGTTATTATTATTGAGTATGTTTATACAATTTTATTTTTTTAGTTTGGCACAAATATGCTTTTAGCCCTTATAACAACACTAGCAGCGCCCCTCGGTAACATGATTGAATTCCACAAGAAAAATCAAATGTTGAAATTCTTAAAAATCTTTCTTAATGCTCACTTACATCATAAATTGAGATAGTATATATATACATATATATATATATATATATATATATATATATATATATATAACTGTATACTATATACGATATAGTACTATTGTTAGACAAGACGCCCATATGCATTAATTTTCAACGACTCCGATATAATAATCTATTTATAAACTAACGCAATACCCTCAATGTTTTATAACAAGTTCCTTAATAAATTGGTTGTAACTATGGAAGCACCCTATGTAAGTGCCAAAGGTGCGTTCATAGTTAGAACCAATTTAACTTTACTCAGACAATGCAGTCATATTTTATGCACAGACTGTACATTGAATGGTCCCAACGGAATTCGATATCGTTGGCTATGCTCTTCGTGGGCGAAGCAGCGATATTATGTATGCCATTCGATTCGTTCCGTGGCGTTAGTTCATTCTACTTATTTTATTAATACTCTTGCGGTTAGCGCTTCGAAAGCGCTGCATTTTGCATTCTAGCCTTTTCGTATTCAATTATCGTTTGTGAAACGTATTCCTTCCCCGCAAGTGGGTTAAGGTGTGCTCTAGCACATCGCAATTTAAATTTTAAATTTACTGTCAGCATATTGTTACTTTTAGGTATTTTATAGTATAGGGGGCAAACGAGTGTTGATTATTGACCTATGTTTTGCAGATATCTGAGAATGTTAAGAACACGTGTTACACTCCTCTACCCCATTTAATGGGATGAGACGAAAGCTACAGCGAGGCTAGGCATCTCTCTACACCGCTATTAGGCATATGTGCGAGGTACCGGACGTAGTGGCTCGTTTCGGCTGTAATGTAGCAGAGCCAATACTACACTGTTATGTATTATTATTTTACCTGCAGTTATAGAGATAGCTGGCACAAATAGTAGCCCAAGCATATAACAGCCTCGGTGGTCTGGTGGTTAGCGCTGCGGACTTCCATTCTTGTGGTAAAGGTACGAACCCCGCCATGTACCAATGAGTTATTCTAATTTAACTACATTTTGAGTGACTACACCTGAGTGCTCTTACGGTGAAGGAAAACTCCAGTGGAAACCTAGTCTCCCTTCAGGGTTGCAGAGGTCAGAAGACAGTCGCTCTGTGTAAAAATTGACGCCATTGTCAGGTCTCCTGGATTGGGTAGTTCGACCCCAGTATCATCAAAATAATTGAAACGGGATAAGGTCAGGATGAAGAACAGAACCCACGTGAATGAACATTAAAACATTAAACATCAATACACACAGGAAGACTGTACATGAACCTGGAACGCAAAACTTATGCGTATTCACATAAACAAGGATGAGATTTTATTATCACTATTTTCCAAAACTGGTGACGTCGCCCGACGAGCACTCACAGCAATCTCATTAAGCTGTATTGCGCTTTTCTTTACTTGAACAGCATTCAGTCGTCATGTCAGAAACAAAATAAATGACTATTTTCAAAAAACCGTTGAAGTACGAGTCGGGCTTTGCTTACCAACGGGAGGGTCATGTAATGACAACACAAAAGTTGACAATCTTAAATTTGCGGGTGTACGTAATAATGATGTAATAAACGAACTATAAATGTTTGGGAACATTTCTTAATTTCAAGTTCTATTATGTAGATAGCGCGTTCGCACTTACGTCTACTTTACTTATGTCTTGCGGATTAATAGTTTCCTAAATATCGTTTTTATAAAACTGCTTAGTTATGTTCATCTATGGTATAAATTTTTTTAACCAACAAAAAAAAGTGTTACATTTTTATGAACTGTCAAACATTTTTTAAAATGTCTGCCAGCTCTTAGATCACAGGTTATATATAATAGACTATAGAGATACGAGAGTAAAAAATTGGATTAAATAATCTCCTGAGCACGTACAATGTTTTAAGATCATTAAGAAGATACAAGAACTTTTTCTAGTATGCAAGTCGTCTTAACCAGACTTTTCAATTCCTTCCGCTTGGGACTCAGATATAAACAATCAAATCAAAATTCAAACGCTGAGCTGCTGGATATAATAAGCACTTTTTGCATTAACCGGAATAAATAATTAACTTTAAAAAATCCGTGTATTAAAAGTACACGGATTTTTTTGACTTGTGACATCAGGAAACCTGCCATCTCAATCGACCCGTGGCCATGGTAGCTGTAAAACTTCTGAAACGTCGGGACTACAAAATACTTAATAAACCGCGATAGAGTTACTATTAAAAACAACTGCTCTACTGATTTACAGCTATATTTCAAAATAACTGTTTATCTGCCACTGCTCTGCTGCAGTCATATTAAAGCAATTTCTAAGACCCCTTATCACGTGCTTAATAGTCCTTGTTGAGGTTTGTAAGACTGCTATCGTCCATTCATTAAGATTCCTAAAAGTACTCGTCACACATTCTCGCTTTTAAATTTACTGCTGCTCTGCTGCTGGATCCCGCTACGTTTTTAAAAAATAGATTAGTAGGCAACCGAGAAATCTGAGCCTTTTTATGACTACGGACGTACATGAACATCCACATAATTACTATGCCGATGCTTTGCCTTCTTTGCCCCCCACCCCCCGATGGGCCACCGGCAACTCTCAAACCGCACAAGACGCAACACTGAAGATGTCACTTTACGGCGGTGTTATACTTAAACCCGATGCTATGAACTTGTACCGAAAGCCGTACAAGGCTTTCGCGCGGTAAACGCGGTATTTGGACGTTGGATATCGCGTCCACGGCACCTCCAATAAAGTTATTTTGACGCGAATTTACGTTTCCGGCATATTGAACTTAAATTCTATCGAAATTGCTATTTTCTTCTCAAATGGCTTCAGTAACATTAGAAACGCACTGCTATAAATGTACATTACCAGTTATTTGCTTTGAACAATATAAGTTAAGTAATTGTTGTTTTAATCGGTGCTACGGTACATGACTTCCAATGGTAAGTAAATTTTACATTTACAATGATATTACAATGTAACTATGGTAGTTACGACATACTCATACGTCATACTTTTAAATAATATTCGTGTAGCATGGAGACAAAAATTAAAAAAATATATTTAAAATCAGGGATCGTAAACCATAAATTAGTTTTCGTATTAATTTTATTTGATATTACTTAGCTAACCGATTCGGTGCGGCTGCCATTTCTGAATACTTTTTGCCATGATTATGAACAGATTTGGGAGCTATTCGTTTATTATTAGTCCAAGTGATTATTGGGTAGCTTTAAAAAAGTATAAAATATTATGACGCGCTTTCTTCAGGTGTTTACCTTATAAAGCATAATTTATAAGCACGGCTAGCCGTAGATACCTATCTACACGGAAAAGTGTTGTGTTTAATATAAATATTCAGATTATTTTGATAAATTCACCCACTTTTTTAGAATTCATTCGAAAACGAAAATACATTCATGAAACAGAAAACTATAGTAATGGTGAAACTCAATGAGATATAGAATTTCTTTTTATTCCAAAATAAGAGAAAATTTAGAATTAGAAACAAACTGGTTTGACATGGCTTGCAGAGTACTCAATGAGTCCGTGAAAATTATAGTTTTGTTTAAGTGGTGGCATGCTATAAATTTAACTGCCTCTAGAATAGCTATGTATTTATCAGTGAAAACAGATGATGATGTAGGACATTTAAAACTGAGGAGAGTTTTATATTTGGGGATCCAAACTGCCACTGGAAGACCACGTGGGTTCACGTGGTCTTCCGGTGAATGTTTGGAGGCATCTTTATATATAGGAAGCCAGTCACTCCAATCCTTCTCTATAATACTATTAAAAATTGAGTTGGAACCTTAATTATTTTTGGACACGCCAAAGTTTAATAAGATCCGAGGACGGTACAACAAAACGTCATATGCCGTGTGATAAATTGGAAAACGAGAACATCAGAAATAGGGGTTGGGACGATTAGTTAAAGTTTGAAAACTCTTAGTTAAACAAGGGGCTTCTACCTGGAGAGTATTCGTAGGGGAATCGAAAATAGTTCCTAAGAATATCACCTTTTTTCTGATTGGAATTGGATGGTCATGGAACACTATGTCATTACGAGGGATAATTCCTCTTCTCGTAAATATTAATACCGAGATTTTAGGAGGAGAAAGCGACATGCCATGCGATGTAAGCCATTGTTATAGATAAAATAAAGCTTGATTTATGTTACTTTGAAGAATGTCAATGTTTGAAGATGATAATTGTATGGCGACGTCATCGGCATACTGTAGAATGTTGCAAAAGGGAATCACTGACTCCTCCAGATCCGAAGTGTAAAGGTTATATAATAAGGGGCTGGGGATTGAGCCTTGAGGAAGACCTTTCCAAACACATCTCAAAGACGAAAGAACTCCATAACGGATCTATTGTTCAGTGCATGAGTGAGTTGCAGATGAAATTACAGTCTCTCCGGAATAAATAAAAGCTTAAATAATTTGTTTCTAAGAACCACGTTATCATATGTAGCTTCTTTATCTAGAACACACCAACGAGGAATTCATTCTTAGAAAATTCTATGCGGACGTCAGCGTAAAGGATGGCTAAGCTATCGCTATTACTCAAATCTTTTCTGGACCCAAATTGGGACTTAGCCAGCATGTCATTACTTTCCATGAACCATTCAATCATTCAATCAATTAATCATGTGTTCCATAATTTTAAATAGGCAAGAGGAAAGGGTAATGAGACGGTAAGAAGAATCAAAATTTGGATCTTTACCAGACTTAAGTATAGGAAGTAGTAACTGGTCTTTCCACGAAAGAGGTACATGACCCAATTGAAAAAAATATTAAGGAGGTTTAGAAAGAATATTTTTGTGGCGGAGTCAGATTTTATGATAGAGACATAAGGAATGCCATCTAGTTCCTGGAGTAGTATTTCTAGGGATATCCAATGCGGAAAGAAGTTCTGACGTCGAAAATGGATCCTCAGATCTGTTACATGCAGTACTTCGGGACAGTGAATGGATTGATAGCGAATCCTGATGCGGAACACTTGGTGGAGCTAATTTATCTACAAAGCCTTCATACCAAAGATACGGGGCATTGCTTGGTAAATCCCTTACTAAAAAGACACGGCAAAATCGTTTAATTTGTCTCCATAATATAACTGCGGGGCTACGTGGGCTAATAGTAGTACAGAAGGATATCCAAACTAATCTCTTCTTTTTTTTTAAACGCTTTGCCGAGGCTTATTCTTTTAAAGACAAGGAAGTTATCCATTATCATAAATATACAATACGTTTCTTCAGCTTTTTTCCTTTGGTGAATCATGTCACTACATTCTGTATCCCACCAAGGTGGAGAATATTTGACTGGGGCATGTTTTTTGAGTGGAATGTTTTTATCTGCTGAAGACGACATACATGAAACGAAATTATCATAACAGACCTCTAAATTTCCGATGTTAATGTTAGGCAAAAACTCAACACTAGAATCACAACCAGTTGCAAAGTGATCCCATTTTGCTTTTGACAGTTGATATTTTAAAATAGGAGTTTCATTAAAACTATTGAAAGAAATGGAAGGATTGGTAATAAGGGTGGGAAGGTGACCACTACCACTTCAATAATGTGAAACTCTCCAATGTAGAAAGGATCTAAAATTTGGGGAGCCAAAGGATAAGTCCACGGCACTAGGGCTCTGATCAGGGCGGGTCCTACGAGTCGGACTACCATCATTTAATAAACATATATTTAGATTGTCAATAATATCCACCAAATCACAACCAAAGGAGTCATAATGTACACTACCCCACATAAGGTGGTCGCAGTTGAAGTTCCCTAAAATTAGGAACTTACCAGATAGGGAAGAAAAAAGAGGAACTAAATTACTAGCTTGGACTACAGAAAGATTAGGAATATATATATCAGGAGTACTGAGGCATCCTGAATTGAATGAAAGGCAGCAACAGCATTAGCAGAGAAAATAGTACGATTAACATCAGAATATGCTCGGTTTATTGCAGGGAAACGTGATGCATCACGTTTCTATTTATGAAATATTTTCTTGTTCCATGGTGGATTTAATAGATTTTTGTCTGTTATATTCAGGACAACATTTATCTATGGAGAAGTGTGAACCTTCACAGTTTGTACATTTGGCTTCAAGTGAAGTGATATCACACGATCTACCTCTATATTCTTTGGCACATTTGAAGCACTTTGGCTTTGTTCGGCATTTGTCAGCCACATGACGAAAACGTCAACACCTGAGGCACTGGACTTTGGGGAATTGGTACAGTTCTACTGGTAAGGCAGTGTATAAACAGAGAACTCTGGAGGGAAGAATCTGACCATTAAATGGCAACACAACCGAGCCAGTTGAGATCCAAATGTTATTACCATCATTCGTTGACTTTCGGTTAACATTAGTACAACTAACAAATTCGTCCATGGACATATCTGTGTGAACATTTCGAACGACACCCATGCGAGTAACATCTTGAGTGGGAACAGTGGCTGTGAAGTTGCTTGATAGTAAAACAGGGTTAGAGAGGAAATCACTGGCAGCTTTTGGAGACGAAAATTCCACGCTGAACCTGTTTCTACCAACCCTAGCTATTCCGCCCTTTTTTATACATTGAATTCGAGAGTTTGTCATACCTTGACCGAATTTTATGGAATTTTTAGAAGCACCGAGAGAAGCATGGACTTCTGAGTGGGAAACATGTACAATAAACGGTCCTGAATCTGCATATGTATATTTCTTGGTCTCTAATAGGCTTGGGTGATTGTACACCTGTTGTGGAGATGCAGATGGAGGAACAATCCTTTTAAGCAGAGGAGCCAGAACCTTATCATTGGCATGTGACCGTTTGGTAGTTTGGAATGTGTGTTCCATATCCTCCCCCGGCAACAGGCTAAGCGACCAGTCCCCGGAGGAAGCCAGGCATAGGCAGGATCAGGAGGATTGAGAGGAATTGACATGGTCGACCTCAGCAATCTTTTACAGAAGTATTATTACCTTACCTTTCACACCACACAAACACACAAAAAGCAAAACAAAATACTCAAACAAAACAAATTTAAACATAAAGAATCGACAAATTTCGTAGACCAATCACAAACACGTGCTATCACCAACCCTTCAATTAACAATCCCCATAAATCTTCTCATAGTTTAGCCCTTATTTTCTTATTCTTCGACGCTTGGACAGGGCAACATTTTGTTTGTTGTGTAACAGTGCGGGTGTCGCCTGTTAAGACCGTTAGCCGCGTGGGGTCCTGGGTTCGATGCCCAGGTCGGACAACTGATGTTAAAATGTTTCTCAGATTATTCTGAGCACGCATTACATTGTCCGGGATTGGAATGTGCTTGAAGTGACCATAGGATTGCCACCTATGACATCATGGGCTTCAGTATCTTTTTTTTTGTTGACGCGGGGAAACGCATGTACGCGCTTTCACCGGCCCTGGGTGGGGTCCAGTGGCGTGTGGGACTCGCGGCACATGATAGTGCCGAATACCCACAAAAACCACTGCGAGTGCCATCAGTGCCGCCCTTGGTTAGGTGCCCCGGAACAACAATCATGAGGGCACCTCGACGGCTAATCAGCCCCCTAAGAGACAAACTCCACCTCCACAGATGGGTTAGCCCAGCACTACAGGACAACCCTACCGACTCTGGGTCAGAGCAATGGGGTGGGATTCCCATCCTCGCCCCTTGCCCGTGCGCAATAGCACTATTTCTTGTTGCTCTTAGGTCCCCTCTTCTTATAAGAGGGGTACCGAGAGCGATTCCTCCTCCTGATCTTTAAGCCCCCTCTTCTTGTTAGAGGGGTGCAAAGATCCCACTCGGTTCAATTGTCTTCGCCTGGGTTCACCCCAGGCTACTAAGCCCCACCGCCACGACAAGGCTTGAACCATGGTGGGGATGGGCCTCAGCCTCGGCTTATCGTGGCTGTTCTAGTATATCTACAAACGAGTTGTGGATGTACTAGCATACCCCTGCCTAACACTTCGGGGATAACAGGCGTGAAGGTACTGTTTTTTTCTTAATAGGATAAGGGGCAAACGAGCAGGTGGTAGGTAACTATCGCCGCCCATAGACATCCGCATGGTCCGAGGCTAAACAGGCGCGTTGCCGTCCTTCAAGATGGGAGTAAGCTCCTTTCTTGAAGAACCCTATATCGTATCGGTTCGGAAATTCCGACGGTGGCAGCTGGTTCCCCATCGAAGTTGTGCGCGGTAGGAAATTGCGCGGTGACGGTGGAACTTTAGAGTTCTGCCGTGATGTTCGAGAGTCGAATTCCAGTCTATTTCAGATTTTGGAATTCCACTATAATTTTTCCATTATAATTCCAATATCTAACTAACATTTTGACTATTAAAGTCATATAGTGTAAAGTTATAATAGCATGTTTTATATAACTGATATGCATTGACCAGTGCAACTTTTAATATTCGAATTATAACTTTTTTGTACGATCGCACTGATTTTTGTTCACTTAAATAATATGAGTGAATTCCGTCAGCCAAAGTTTAAAATTTCAGTACATATCTATGACGTTTTGATTTTAAATATTGTCTAAAACTTAATCTGCCTCTCCAGAACAAGAGGGACTCCTCAATCTCTATTTCCTTGATAGGATGGTATATTTCGGCCATATTTTGGTTAAATATGTATAGAAGATTTTTAATTTTGTTCAAACTTGCTGGTCCATCCTCTACTTGAACATTTGAAAATCTCATAATCAACTGAAATTTATTACTTTTCATAAAATTAGTGAATACATCAGTCTTAAATAAATATGGTCAGGCCTTCATTGTCGACAGAAACATACAAGTACAAGGGGAACGGGCCATAACTCACCACGCAAGCCCAGTGAGTATTGGTGTATTGCTAATACTTAGTATATGGGTACAACACAATAAAAGTAATATAAGCACTTGTTTTGTGATAATTAAAAACAATACTCCGTCAGTTCTTAGGTTATACGTAAAATCGACTTACACCGAAGCATAGATTTTGTATAAATAAATATAATGTAAAAGGTAATTAGGATTTAATACAGTTGGGTAGATATTGTAAAATCGTTGATAAAATATCGTCCTTAAACACTGATCACCAAAAAAAAAATCCAATCACGTCGTCCAATACACTGTTGCTACACTGTTGCACAAAAAAAAGTCCAATGCTTTGTTGTTGGAATGAATTCAACTTGACGTATACAGAAAAAGCAGTTAAAACTCAAGCGAACGAGCACGCGTGATACGAACCGATACGAAAGAGTGACTGATTTGATAATTTTGAGCGGAATCTGACCAGGTAACAAAATTTTTAACAATAGAATCCTTAACAAAAGAAATTACTAGGACGCTATTGGTTTTTTATTATTATAATTATAGTGCCACCGCCTTCAGACTCATGTTAAGTACATATTTTATACAAAATAAATAGTGTCGAACAGTTTGTCACTCCTATTTTATTTTATCGTACCGGTCGCGATTGTGCGTCCAAGACATGGTGAGTGAAATCAATGATTTAAATAATTTAAAAATTTCATGTTATATCCAGGGGCCGCTTTGACACTGTTAACTTTGATTTAAGATATGCCTATACTTTATTTTCAGATTATTTACTCTTGAAACGAGGAAAAACAAGAACAAGTCATATAAGGACGCGAATTCGCGTCCAGGGCACGGGAAAAAATTTGCTAGGGCGCGAATTCGCGTCTAAGGCACTGAATGGGTTAAACAGCGACCCCATTACAATTATTATTACGGTATTAGCAATACACTTGGTTTTGCATGTTAGTTCTCTTGTTACAATTGTACTCTTTGATTACATAACGAACGGTGCAAGATCATAATTGAAAGTTTAGAATAAGTTGTGTTAAACTATAAATGAGTTTGTAGTTTGTATAATAATTGTGAAACGGTGGCATACTGTGACTTGGAATTGTAAGTCGAGATATTTTAACGTAATCTACATGTTTTGTTTTTAAGAATTCCCCGTTCACCGCGTTATACGTAATAGTTTATAAAAAAGTACGTATAACGTCGGTTATTAAAATAATCTCCAAGCTGTTAAGACTGTGTTTCTAATGTTAATTCTGGGGAAATGGATACTGGATGGACGGTGGTGATTTTGCACTTTGTTGGCTATCTTTAGGTGTCAACCACATGAACTTGGAAATAATTTTTTTTGAACGAAATGTTTGTTAGTGTGCTTCATAGATGTGTAGGTTAAAAATTAAACTTTGAAAAACACATATCACACCATAGATTTAGAACAATACGAAGATTATTAATGGTAGCGTTTCAAAACCGTCTATATAAAAGATGTGCCAGTACCAAATTATGCACTTTGTAAAAACAAATTAATAGTAATGTTGAGATTTCAAGGAAGTATGTTTAATCTTTGCACATCTCTTAATATAATCTTTCACGTTATTACGAATTCATACACGTTAGGTTGACATTGCAAAAAATATGTTTGTGTGCAATCACAATGCTTTACAATGACAGTTGAATATGATATCACATATCTAACATTTTTGTAAATCAATGTATGACATGTATATGTTAATACGTGAAGCGGAGGCATCGAGGAGTTTGTAATTTAGCATACATAAATGGTTTATGTGTAGATGTGCAGAACGCTAATATTTATATATTGTATGAATTATTTTTCGTCATTTAATGAAATAGAAAGTTTGGCACACAATGTTAATACTCTATAGTGTATCAATGTATAATATATCAATGTGACATCCCTAGTCGATCACTATTTTATATAAAAACATATAATGTAATCCAATGAAAATAATAGTTATTTTAAAATGAATATCATAATAAAATATGATTTTGACTTTTAAACCGGACTAACCAACACATAAACTCAATTATAGAGTTCAAAATATAGTAGTGTTACAGAGTAACCTCATAAATAGCTAGGGACTTTAACCACATGTACACATAATCTACTACGTCAGTGACAAACAGTACAGCCTACCACAAATTCTATTATTAGTATCTAAACAAGATGCGAAAGAGCCATATGTATGCTCTAACATTTTTGCTATCTTCATGAGTACTATAAATATTATTCGACCCACTGAAATCATAAGCTCACATTAGTTTAAATGTGGAATACAACAACACCCATATATGTCAGAGGCAATGTTTTCTGATCGTATGCAATGCAAGCCACGGACAATGGAATGTAACGAAACGTTATTGTATTTTTATAGACTAGATGGCAACACACCAAGTATGAAACACCCCATTGGATGCGAAGCAGGACCTCATATCTGACCATAGGTTCAAGTTTCAGTTTATTGCACAGGAAACATATCAAATATTAATGTGTCGCACTATATTTACGTAAAGTAAAAATAAAGCTTTCTCCAAGTGAGGCCGTCATTTACGGGCAGACCACCCATCTTCGTATTATTCCCAAAATAATTAATAATATTAGACAAAAAAATATTGTTCGAACAATCCACAACATCCATTGGAAGTTGGTATTGTGTCTAAAATAATGTTGGTAAGGTTGAAGTAACGGGTCTTTGTCTCTTGGGGAGAGTGGTGATGGCTTCTACTTCCTTAGCGCTTGAATCGCGCTATTGTCCGTGAAGGTTCTATATATCTGTTATCCACTTGAAATACTATCGCGTTCCCACGAGATAAATTTACTGTCGGATCAAGGTTTCTATTAATTATATGTTTCTTGACCTTAATTTTTTGTAATTCGATAGTATAAATTTGACTCAACTTCATAATTTTTTTCGTTTGATACTTATAGAAGTACTTAATTAAACTAAATTTGTAAAAAATCCGCGCGGATTTGTGGGTACTAAATTAAGAGATTTTTAGTAATACAATAAAAAATGGTCTCTAAAATGTTTCTACCTAGAATTGTATGGTCGCTACATGTGTTCATGTATCCAATTGTGGATTGAAACATGTTGTAGTACTTTTTTCTGAGATAATGATGCAAAAAAATGTCTTGCAAAGGCAAATACATCGACAACGAATTCCTAAATTCGATACGAAGAATATCTCGGGTGGCTGCTAGATATGTACACATGTAATACACATAACGCAATGGACCAATCATTTCACAGTCCTTACAAACTATTCTAATGTCGTAAATCTCTTCAGTAAGCGAGGGACCGTTATAGGAAATCATTTGCGTCGCGAAAGTCATTATTGCTTATATTGCTATAAGGTGTTCAGATGTTATTTGCAAATGTTCTCTTGCGTAACGTTATGATCATCTTTAAAGCAGTCGATCCACTTTGTGTGCTCGCGTTAACGTCTGATCACCTTGAACAAATTTGGTACCATTTAGGTCGTATCAATCGTGTTTGTTGACGAAAACGAAAGGCGAGTCCTAGTAAGAATTTATTATTTATACTCTATCATTCTGCCTTCCAATGATTTTATGTGTACAGTAATTTGTTTACGTGCAGAAAATTCGCGTTTCTTAACGATATTACATTATTATGGCCTTATGTGTAATTGTTAAGGTCGTTGTTATGATTGTGGCTGATTTGTTTTGTTCTCAAAACAAATATAAATATACATCCCAGGCGTCAAGGAACAAACAAAAAAAAAAAAAGATATCACAAAACTATATTCAAATAGCACTACGAAAGTGCTGTAATAATTTGCGTAGCGTCAATACCAGTGTACGTCATTGGGCCATTATTCTATTGACTATTATTGATTTTGATTAGATGAGGAACTGCGTGAGTCGCGAATGTAAAAACTATGTACTACCAGTTTTTGCCCTTTGATATATACTCTGACGTAGAGCTCGCTTACACATGCTTTTTCGTAAAAACATAGCGCCTATATATTGTGTTAGAATGTGTTGCGTCAGATAGTCCGTGTGCGACAGATCTTTAAGAACCCAATGTATTAAATATAAAGTATTATTTATTGTGAAACTAATATAATAAATAATACGTTATAGTTAACTTATATTTCTTTCGACTAGACAATTTATTAATTTTTATTTCTTTTAATAGTGTACTTTTTACGACTGCCGACGCCTGTGATTACTATGCCGATGCGTTGCCCTCCTTTCCTCCCCCACCCCCAATCGGCCACCGACTACTGAATGTCGTGCCGGCCTAACTCCGCTACAATGCAGCATGGCACTACCTCTACATAAAGTAATAATCGTGAATTAATCTCCATTTAAACAGAACATAGGCATAAGTGAAAGGCAAACAACTTGGTGGTAATATGAATTTTATTGATCCCAGGTTTGACAATTCCAAATACCCTTTATCCAAGAGGTCGTCAACACAAGACCTAGCGAATACCAATTAAAATGTGTTCTTTTAAACACTTGACTGTGCAATATTTTGGACTTTAGAGTCCATAATATAGCGTGTGGTAGATTTTTATAGGGACCAGAGCTATTGCTGCTTGCAGCTTCGTTCACATAATGAGGCTTAAAGTGATGGCCGTTGTAGCGTGTTTTGAGGTATGTCAGAGTCCAAGTCTTCAGGGTGACAGGGTGAAAGAGGCCAACGCATTTGCATGTAATCTGCTTATTCATATCTTCACGAACATTATCAGGCAACCAAGTAATTGTCCATTCGAACGGCAATGATGCAAATAAATATCAATGTTATCGTAATATATATGTTACAAATGAAATACCTACATAAGATGCGCAGTTTCGAGGTTGAATGTGATACGTCTTGTTGGAGCTAATCGTCGAAGAGGCTGAGCCGTTACCTAAACTCGTAGATTGCCTGCGGTCTAGTTAACAAGTGTTTGCGCAACTTTACGAGCCGAGTTGTTTCTGATATTCGCTATGAAGTTTGTCAAACCCCGCGCGTCGCTCGCCTAATTATCACCACTTCCTTCCATTTGGTTTTATGTAATATTTATTACACGCATAAATGTGGCGGTTTGAACACTTGTTTTTTGCAATGTTTAAAAAATATGTTTGATCATTTTCTGTTTAAATAATTTAATGTTCCGGTTGTCATGTATTGTTTAAATGTTACTCGGATGCAATGTTAATGAGTTTGTTTTATTTTAATTAACTAAGTGTAGTAAAGTTTATATCATTAATTATATTTGGAAAACTAAATCTTCATCATCATCATTATCAGCCCTCATCGGTCCACTGCTGGGTATAGTCCTCTTAATGAAAGCCAAAACAACCGATTTCCTGCTACCCGCAACCATCCATCTATCATAGTTAAAAAAAATATTCTATGATACTTCTGTTCAATCTAAAATCATGATTATCATGATCTGGAATATAGAATATGATGCATTACTATAGATTCTGTGTTGATCTCATGAACAGTGGGTAATAATTATGCAACAGATTACAGTCAAATGAAGAAATATCAAAAAGTAAAATGTCCGAATTTAGTAAATTGTGCGTATACAATTATGTATTGACAAATTGCTTTCCAAAGATTTCCAACCTTCGCCACCGAATTCATTGTGTTGATCGTCGTCGGGAGAGGCTGAAGCAGACCTTCACACGTGCTTCGTCTTCCTGTTATTGATATTCGTAGGTCTGCTATTGTTATGGATGCTAACGTGAGAGATGAGCGGTGGAATAATTGCCATTGCAACATTTAGCACGCGATCTTTTATTTTATACAATTTCTTCAAATGCCATTGAGTTCACGCGTTGTTTAGACGCGGCTTTTTATTAGGCAAAGAGAAATTGAAGACTGCTGTTTTTAATAGTCTGTCGTGGATTACGGGACCAAGGTACGTGACTGTGTTGGCGTACATGTTTAGTGGTTTGGGACAGTGTACTATCATTATTAACTAGCTTAAGAATGTTTATGTGAATTAAAATGTAATTGCATGAAGATTCTTATCTTGATAAGTAAATAAAGGCACACTGAAAAATCTAGAATTAAATTGAAAAAGAAAAATCACCAACTGGGCATTTTAATGAGCCCTAACTAAATTAACTAACGACCTTACCTTATGCGACCCCCTAAACTCATACGTTATATACTCATAGGTATACATATATACTATCGAAAAACGTTGCCCTATATTAATTCTCGAATGTCATCCAATAGTTCTTCCACGATGCGCGTATAAATCGTGAACTTTCACAATCTTATTTGTTAGATAATAGACAGTTCGGTCTTTCATGATTAGCAGTTGTTCATGTGTAATGACATAAAGATAGGAAGCGTATGAAGAATCGATTATTCGATATTTCGCGTTTAATGGTCGGGTGAGCTGCCTACGAGTAATAGTATCCCGTTAGATTGGGTATCACGATCAGGCCACTTTATTGGAAAGTGAATTGCTCGGTCCGTGGTCGGTGGCCGGGCACGTCGGAGGTTTCCTGTATCTGGATAAAAAGCGCGAGCCGATAGCCATTCCAATGCCTATTTGAAGCACTTAGTCCATTATAAGCTATCGGACCATTACAGATATCATTCTATTAAGTTCAACTATGAATCAATTTTATTGGATTGAAAAGTATATGAAATGAACTCTTTAGAATGTGATTCAATAATTTTCGCCCCATAACAAATTAAACGGTTAAAGGAGGGCAACGCATCGGCATACAAATTATGTGGATATTCTTGGGCGTCGGTATAAAGACTTCAATTGCTAGTTTGCCCTTCTTTTCTATAAAAGAACATGTTCCATGAGTTATGAATAAGTGTAAGTTGTGTCATGAAACACAAAAATGACCATAACATTATTATTGTAGGTATCATAATGATAACAGTTTTGAGTTTGCTCAGCGTGTCTAATTAGGGAACAGCAATGTCCAGTTGTTGGTTAGAGCAATAAAAATATTTATTCATTTGGTCGTCCTACTTAAGCGCAAAAAATACAAATAAGTACAAAATACCATCTACATCGTGACTGGACATTTCTCTTTGCAGTTTCATACTCGCAATTTACCGTTTAAGAATGTTCTTTGCAATAGTTTTGATGATCCTATTGTTGATTTGGACACTGTGTAAAATATTCTACGTAAATATATTTAGAAAATTAATTTGAATAAGAAACCGATCTAATCAACGTAACGGCCATTAAGCATCTATTTGCAATGTATTATACATTAAGTAACATTGACGAATACTCGACATTTATATCATCCTATCTATCATCTCTGTTAAATGTTAACTTGGCTTTATGGAATGCCCAGTTTTGACTTTCCTTTTGAGGAGAGTTTTTCCTAAAACAGATTACTTATCATCGACGCTACCAGCAATAATTGTTTTGACATTTTTCCGACCTCTCGTTGTCACATTTCTATATCAGACGGTATCGTAATGGGCAAACCTATCCTAGGGGATTGGACGGAGGACGCCAGTTTTGATACGGGGACTGCTATCTGACCTCTGCAACCCAGAAGGGAAACTAGGCCCATGCTAGATTAGTACGAATTTGAAGACACGAAACCGGGTTTCCTCACGGCGTTTTCCTTCACCGTAAGAGCACTCAGAAAATGTACTATAAGAACTCATTGGTACCTACATGGCCGGGATCAAACCTGGATCACCTGAGTTGAAATCCGAAGCACTAACCACTAACCGCTCACTTGGAGTACTACTCTATCATTGTTTCAACACTTACGTTTCCTTTTTCTCAATGATTTGAATGAATTTCCTCTAAATCAATGTTTTTATTGTAATCCATTAATTGTTTTTATCCTTATCATTATGGCGTACCCTATTACATTTTAGCACTGCAAAGCAGGCTTTGACGCAATCATTATAGCTCCTAACGGTACATTGCAATTGCTCAGTGTAAAATATGGTCAAGTAAATATCTTTGTAAGTGTATTTTATGTCTCCTATTAAAATCCAACACTTCACTTCTACTAATGCAAAGGTGATGACAAGCCTATCTAGTGAATGATGGGTGGACAAAACCGACTGATAGGTGGAGTATCTTTAACATCCACGACAAATCGATACAAGCAATAAAATAACGTTTTGTATGAACAGTTTATTAGCAAACTATTACTATCCGTTGATGGTGAAAATCCCAATAACATGGGGTATACTATCGTTATAAATGATGTTTATTACACTATTAAGAAATGGAAATTACAATAGTGATTTCGCAGTACGATTTACTGAATTTGGCGCACATACATATTTGGTGTTCGATTTCTGGAAAATGCGTAGATACACGCTGGATCGTTTTATTGGGCTCAGACGTCGAGTGGGACTCTCAGCACGGACCGAGTACAATCTAAACCCCGTAGGTGCAATGAGCTTCGTCCGATAAGGTACCCTGGATCTGTAATGCACAGAACACTGGTATACAGACATGGCAAATATATAATTTTGATACACTTATTCATGTAATAGCTACTTGGGGAAACATTAAATAATAAACTACTTTTTTGAGTCCAAAAGAGAAAATTGCAATTGACGCGAACAAAGTCACGGGTACTGGCAAATCACTTATTGAATAACCCATATGAATAGTATTGTGATAATTGATATCGATAGTAGATTGGTGTTGTATGGTATTGTTAACGTGTAACGGTCGCGTGCTCGATACATTCACAAGTTTACGAATAGCTCGCGTGTAGCCCTGGTCTGTTAATGCTCAGGTGACACAGATCTTTAACACACTCTACTTTATGTGTCCAGTTACAAGGCAACAGGTAACATATATGTTCATTTGATATACCAAATACGTATCTAATTATATAAGAGCACATACTGACTAGTACTGGGTAAACAAGTTGCGAAATTTTTATTATTTGCTCACTATCCACTGAGATAACATAGATAAATTAGGGAAATGAGCCTAAAAAGCGTCCGTCTAATTCGGAAGAGAAACCAAAATGTGGATTAATCTCTGTTTCTCCTACTACTTGCATTTCTCACTGCGCAATGCGCATGCGTGATTAGGTAGACGAATATAGTAATGCATTTTTATCTTCCTTATACAATATCCAACACAGACACTCGCCGTCGTAGGTCTGCCAATGACTGCCCTTCTCCAGCTATATATTATTTATGTTAAAATCCATCCAATTATTCGCTCAATATTATTCTTTAACCACGTGCCTCTTCCAAATAATGTAAAAAATGAGTAAAGTCTTAAACTTCGACGTAAAGATGACGGGAAGTACTTCGACGTAAAGAAATGTGTCAGAATCGTGGACGAGGTTTGCGCATCGCACATAAGTGTTGTTAATAAGTTGTAGTTGTATTTGAATATATACTTATATAATTTTGTATGTATTTATGTGTGTGTTATACTTGTCTAAAAAGTTAGAATTTTTAAGGACTACGTGTGTAATCTAGTGGCATTAGCAATACATGCAGGCAGCGTGTAATAAAGCTACAGGAACAAACATATACTATGGAAAGGGATGTACCATCCTCGGCCAATTCTTAGCATAGTGCAATAGTTTTTTCTCACCCTATGAATCCAGGATCCATATTTGATGTTTAACACGCATATATGTGCACTGAAGCATAGTTTGCTGTAGTACTTACGTTTTTCACATAGTCAATATTATTTTAATAAAAAAATATAAATAATACTGGCAGCCTGGCCAAATAATATCACCTCTTATTTGTTTTATACATGAACCATCTTAGATCATCAACAATGCTGCAGTAATGGATTGGATGATTCGGTGACCTTCAAGAAAAGATCCTATTTATCTGTAAAAGGCCGTTGGTTGTAGATGACTATGGGCGTGAGTGATCACCAACTTACAAGTGACCCAACTGCTCCTTTGCCTCCAATGCTATAAAAAAAGAAAAAAAAAGCCATTTAATTTTATCAGATATTGAACCTTGGGTTTATTATGCTGTGAGCTAAGAACGTTGATGATGTTATACCAACACAAAGGCAGATTTGTCTACTCCTGTCACATTACACCATCCACGCCACAGGATATATTACTGTCACCGACATCAAGAATGAATATACGTATTTTATTGGATTTTTTAGATTTAGATTAAAAACCTGTGAAACTTACATGCTTTAATTATAGTGATGATAAACCTGTTGCTTAACATACGCGTTACTTTAATTACGAATTTCAGTTTTACAAGTACAGATTAGAAGTAACTATCAAATTAAGTATTACATACCATAGGCGACGGTTGGAACGAAAACAAAAAACAAAGTCACTGACGCTTGCGTTCTTGAGTAATTCAGGTGATATTTGAAATGATCTTTTTGTTAAAATTGTCGTTTATAAAAAATGTGTAAATTTTTGTAATTTTCGTTTTCGAAATTATAAATTTATTTTAAAAGCATATAAAGACACAATTGAGAACATAAACTATTTTGATAAACAATGTTTCACAAATTATTTCTGCATGACGATAATAAAATAATTAATTTCTAAACGCAAATATCGACAATGTGTCGCTCTAAAAGTGTTACGTAAATGTTAAAATTTGCAAACAATTAAAAATTAGTGCTGAAATTCAAAAAGTTTATAGGGTAATTTTGGTGTTACTTTGAGCCATGATATCGCCCAGCTGATGGTGAAACTTAAATGGTCCACCCAAACATTCTATGACCAAATAAAATACTGAATCAATTAACAATGTCCGTGGTACTCCAGTAATCAATGGTTAAATCGTTGCATTCCCGTGGCATGGTATTAGCATATTAGCATAGAGCGCTCCGCTTATCTTGCCATGAGAGTCCTGCCATTATTCGAACTAACAGTAAATCATGGGCATGTTTAATCAAATATTGCCGTTGTATTATTTTTTACTGTATATTATTTCATTTGAACCAGGTCATCCACTTAGCTATTCACATAGTCACGCTCTATAATTCCATAGTGTGCTCGGGAATTTTTAATTTGCATATAGTGATTTGTAAACGCATTATTTTCGAACGGCCGACATATTACCGTCACGGAGATGTTCGTGTTGTAAGAGTTACGAGTGTTAAATAACGAATATCGTTGATGATATTAGCGAGGCGGTAGTGGAGACAGGTGTGCGCAGGCGCAGGCGGAGATCCATGGTGGCCGCACTTTCACTCTCGGTGCGATAGCAGAGGGCGATGTAACCAGTGCCGCCGCGACGCCGCGCTAGCCGCACCACTCGCTCCCAGACCGCGTGATCTGCATAGTCTATCGATATCGGAATCGGCAGATTTCTATCGTTTAGTTACTTGATCGGCAAACAGACGCGGTCGTGTGTAAAGCTCAGCATGACTTAAAAATATGCATAAAATTTACAGTTTAACTAGTTTTATATTCTTATCGGTTTTATTATTAAAAATTAAGTGATTTATAATAGTGATAAAAATTACCATTTCAGTGATTAGAGTGTAAGAGTGTATGGAATTTAACAGTGGATTGATATGTGAGGGGCTTAAAGTGGTAGTTTTGTGAACATATGATATCATAGGATATATTATTTCGGTCGTGACTACAGTGTCAAGGTTGTCAACATTGATGGGCCAGATGTTGGTTTATGGGAGAGATGCGTGCGGTGCGCAAATGAACATTGCGACGTTTACTGTAAATAAATTATGACCTAATTGTACCTTACGTATTCGCTATTTTGGTCCGTGTGTGATATGCTGATATATTCTAATATGACTAAAATCATCCAATGACAATTTCATCATTATTCAGTGGTGAAACTTGTACGTGCAGGGTCTACTTTCAAAGTTTTCTACAGGGCACTCCCTTTCTCTATGGCCGTTAGTTGGACGGAGTAATTCGATTCTATTACCGCATGTGTGATAGAAACATAATATATTGAGGCTTTCTATTGTATTCCCTAGAACTTTGATGAGTATGACATAGGATAAACCACAATGTATTGTCCTACGATGCCTTACTACGACGAAAGCTTTATTCACGACGACAATGTTAATCAAAGAAGAAATAAACGGAGTTATCGTGTTTATAAAAGCGGTTTGAAACCAATGTGTTATTTCGAGTCGAGCGATATGTTACAAGCCTTGGAGGAGAGAGGAACTTCTGTTATAAAAAGAAACATAAGAAATATAAAACAGCGGGGCCAACGGTACAGAGTGCAACCAATAGCAACATCGCAATCCAATGGGGCTTCTATTACAAAGAAAACACCAGACATATTCTCCTACAACTATCCCCGCATTAGTGTGTTTGATCCTAACAAGCTCTACGACATACAGAATAATAATATTCCGCCTTTATCGTCGTGCAAAAGCTTTGATAACTTGACATTGAAGAAGGAGAAAATATTTACGAAAAATGTTATGAAAAACGGCATCAGTCTGCAGAACTTGAGCCGGGATGAGAATGTCAAACATTATATATCTCCTGCTGACGAAGTATTGAACTATAAAAAAGCAGACGTACGGAACTCTTACTCGGTGGTCGAGGCCCGTCGGCGCCCGATACCGCGTCGGATTTCGCGAAGCTCCGCCGTTCCTGGTGTTGGGATTTATAGGAAAATCAATGGAGATTGCAGCGCAGATAAAAAATTACATGGTATGGTCAATCTAACAATATTTACTATAAGATTATACAGAGGTAAGGTTACTAACTATGTCTGTTTGTAGGGGTAATCTTGAGAAAGAGGATATAATAGAATGTTTATTGAAATACTGATTCGGTCATGACTATTATTTTACTAACGGAAAGCTACATTACTTTGGGGTACAGTAGCGTACGCTATATTTGATTATGTTTGCACAACTTTTATTGTTGACGACCCACGACGTGGGCACGGGTCGACTTACATTATAAACTAGCATCACCTTACGGTTTCACCCGCGTCGCTCCGATTCTATTAGTCGTAGCGGCATGTTATATGGCGTATAACCTTCCCCGTTAAATTGACTATTCAACACAAATGTGTTCTTTTCAATTCGGGGCAGTAGTTCCTGACAGTAGCGCGTTCAAGCAAACAAGCAAACTACGTAGCTTTGTATTATTAGTACAGATATGTTCTTAAATACTGAAACTCGAATCTTGTTTCTGACCTTGCGACACAAAGCCTTTATTATGATTAAGGCAAAATTTGTAAGACCAATATAATTATCAATATGAACTTTATCTTAATGCAATGTGATTTATTTTCGAAGTAATGTCTTGCAGCTCACTGCGGTTGATTACTTTTTATTCCAATAACTTATACCGGAATGTATCAGACCTAGACCTCAATCATTTGTTGCAGCGTTGAATTTTGTGGCTATAATTACCATGTCTATTAACGTCCATTTGAAATCATTACTTTGAGATTTCCGCGATGTCGGATTGTTAATACCTGTAGATGTAAAATTTCGTATTCATTTTATTATTACTGTTATAATAAAATGAAATTAAAGATATGTACACAAGTTAACTAGGACAAAAGTGTCAGCTATAAAAGATCCAATAGTCGTATGTCTTCTAACTACTCCGTGAAAGCATACAAAAATGCATTACCACATGTAGTTGTAACGATGTGGAAATAGGAACACATTTTACTCATTCTGAAAACTGTTGCAATAAAAACGGTCGGTAACTTTGTGAAATGAGACGACCGGTGATCCTTTTCGTGATCACTACGTCTCCCTTTTCAGAATTCTTAGACCGTATAATTGTAGGTCAAGTTGTCAAGTACAAAGCAACTGCGGCAATTTCGTAGTCCGATGCCCGGAAATCAATTAGCATTGATAACATCAACATCATAAATGAAGTTTGTGGAATGCTTAAAAGGTACTTGTGGTAAATTCGCTATAAGGTTTTTTCCCAGAAATTTACATGTATGCGCAAACACTTTATTCATTGATTCAAATGGTGTTACAATTTTTTTATATTTTCCTTCCAAAAACGCACTGAATGTGATATATACATTGTCCGTAAATACACTATTATGTGCGTAATGATGCTATAACCTAATTAGTATGTCGAGCTGCATAGGACTATCCTTGAATTAGCTTTTTAGAGTAAATACGCTTTGGAATAATTATGTTTACACTGTCGTCAAGGATTTTAAAAATGGTAATGTAATGCAGTTCTAAACTACTTCCTTCCGTATACGTGCTTGTTTTAAAAATATGAGATGGCCTAAGGCCTTTAAACGAGCACTTGTATATAATCTCAACTAGAAAAAAAAGCTCCAAAGACTTTCATCAAAATTAACAGGAGGGTAATAAATCGATCTAGCTTTGTGTCTTTTTTCAAAACGTTGTTCTATCTTTTTTTTTTTCAAGAAATTAGAATGCGAAAGTCGAAAGTAGAATGACGAAGTAAATTTCGCCACCTTCAATACGTTAAAGTAGCTCAGGTGGAATATCGGACGGTCCAGAAACCAGAAGATTAGAGTCTTAATATCAGAGTTTCTCCTTTCCTTTTTGTTTCAAGTTTCATCTTTTATGAGAATAACTGTTATTGGGAGCCCATTATCTACAACATTTAATTCGTATCTAAAATATATACTAAAAAACAAAAAAAAAAAGGACTTAAGCTCGGGGTCACCCAGATACTATATAGTTGCGACAGGTTTATCTAATGCGTTTTCTTGAGTGGATCGTTTTAGTAGTATTATATATTATCGCAGACAGAGTAAGAAAGCTATCTTTATAAAGATCTTTATTTATGAGTACGGCCTCAATAAAGCTTCTTTGCTGTGATATAATCAAAACCCGATGATCTAACTTCGATGATTGAGTAATCACACTTCACGATAAAATTTTAGCCAAATTTACCTTTACTTTTAGTGCATCTGTTGTGCCAGACAAAGACTTGAAATGTGTATTTTTAACATAATGATATTACCCAAGTTATGGAGCCCCAATTTTTTCATTTATGTATAGAAATCCCCTTTTTTACATTGTTGGTTCAGATAGTAATTTTTTTTCACGTGTAGAATCCTTTTACGTAGTGGGGACTCTGATCTATCTAATCACTCTAGTCTATTCTACTAAATCCTCATGGAAGTCCTTGGCCGCCTTGGGAAGATGAGGTAACCAGGATTTATTTATTCTTCAATGAGATCACCTGTGATCGACCCCGACTAACAGCTCCCCCTGCGAACCTGTAAAGTATAGGCCTCTTGAACATAAAGCAAAACGTTTAGCTTATGAACCTTACCTTAAATAATTTCTCAGTGCACAATTACTAGCTAAATATAATCCGTCTAGTCGAAGAGAATGTGTATCAAAACATTTACTATTTATGGTTGTTGTTATGTATAACAAACAACATGCACTTGTTACACTTAAGTAAATCCTTCGGTCATATGCCAACTAAATTAGAACAATAACTGTACAGTGAAATATCTTAGTATTCTTAACGGCCTTGGCCTGCCACGCATTCCCAAAGATTTCTACTACGTTTCCAGGACCAACAGCGGCAACCACTTATGACCCTTTGATAAAGTAATCGCAGGGAGCCCGAGAGTTGAAAGACAAAAGTCTTTGGACCCTCGACGAATTTAATGAGAGGAAAACAGAGTAGTGGTTAGAATATTCCTTCCCAGTCAGGGCGGGAGGCGTACTAGATTGCGAATGGTCATACAAGCCAAGATATGTGAGGGTAGCGAGAATTGGTGATCCCTTTTGTGGTGCAGACATCCGCTAAGAACGAACTGCGTGACTCTGCCAGTTCCATATAATTTAAAGACCTGAATTGTGCTGTAAGATGTATCGGTATCGAGTACAGAGTAGTTAGGTAAACCACTAATGACGTCAAGTAGATTGTGACACTTATGGGCGACAGATTTTAAATGTTTCCGCGCAGTCCAACGTATAAATGTTAATATTGCTTGTTTCCTTCCTCAACGTTAGTATTGCGGCTGTGATTATAGCAGATTGATTGACATTGTATAATAAGACGCAAGAGCCGCGGGAACCTACCCATTGTCTATTGTTGATTTGTGGCTTCAAATGGTAACGTTAAGGACCTGAAGCCGGCAAATTAATTACTTTATAGTGTATGACGGTTCGTGTCCCTGATTGGCTTTATTTGTGGTATTTTTAGTAAAAGAACGTGATAGGTGTTGTTATCAATACAGTATGTGTTTTTATATATAACTTATCTTCCAAATTTCTGCAAATTGTGTAACTGCTGCTAATCTGTTTAACGTTTGTGCTATTTGCCGTTGATATGTCTCCTGTTCTAGAGACATTGTCTAACTCATCATCGGAGAATGGTAATAATGATTTAGTTAATTTTAATTGAATACAAATCTAAAATTTCAAGACCATTCTGGTAAATGTCATCCATAAATATAGTTTTATAATGCAATTCAAACTGTTTTTATAAGAATTATTCCTGTAGCACCAGCTCAAAAATCAAGGACGTTATAGTTAGTTGTTATGTAGCTATTGATGAACATTCAAATCTACTATTGTGATATTGAAACAGCTTATAACCGTACCTAAATACTATTGTTTGACGTGGAAAACTCTTACACTCAATTGCAAACACCGTTGCTTGTAACTATTTTTATTTCAAGGACTATTTTTATTTATCGAGTAGAATAGTTCTCATTTACATTTATACATTAAAATGTTATATGCCTGTGCACGAATACAGTGGCGAGAACAAATGTCACTAGGCCGACGGCGTGAAGTAGTGTCTAGCGAGTTAAGTGTTTTTGTAAATGTAACATTATGAAACTAACCGCTTTAGGCCGCGCCGCCCGTGTCAATGTTGACGCTGGCCTGCACAGCAGTCGTAGAAAAAATATTTATACATTCAATGATGCCATGCGTATACACCTCGAATGTATTTATTTCGTTAGTTTTTGATAAAATCAAGCTATTCAGGATGCCAGCTGTGAATGCCACTACTTTAGGCAAGCCTTTTTCTATGTTTGCTTAACCCTGTCGATTTTGTGCTACTTGTTTTGAGCCTGGACCAATGCGAAGATCGTCCTTTTATCTGGTCAACATAAATTGTATAATTCATTTAATATGCCTTTTTGCCATGAATATTACAAACAAAGACATTTTTTTTATTGTTAATAACATTTATTACTTTTACAGTGTGCTAGTCTAATACACAAATATAAAACAACTAAGAATATGACAAGCTTAATCTAGGTGGTCTCCATGGGCTGCAGCAATACAATCCTTTAAACATTGAGGCCAGTTATCAATAATTGCACGCACTCTTTCTACGAGCAAAATACTCCACTGTCAATCGTATAGATTGTTTTAGGGACTCCAAATTATCATGACGTCTAGAGCAATCTATAAAGCTGACCATAAATCATAATCCAGCAGATTAAGATCGGGACTAGACGATGGTCATTATTCAGCTCTGGCGAAGTCCGGAACGTTCGCTTCCAACCAAGACTGCGTGGACTGAGCTTTATGACCTGGCTCTGTCTTGCTGGAAGGACCATACTTGTTTAGACAACATGGTGTTATTAAGGGGCTTAACTACCTTCTCAAGAATGGTATCTTGATACAAATTCTCTATGGTCTTAGCTTTAGTGTAGTTACCGTAGGACATTTTTTCTTTTGTCATTGTTTTAGAAAATGTTATTTATTATGTTACTTAGTCATTTGAAAGTGTATACTGGAATTGTATTCTGTCCAATGAGTCATTGTGACGAACTATTTATATTTTATATATGGCTTCATGTATCCATCCCTTTATGGAAGCAGCCTTAGTATTTGTTTGTGATGTGTATCGAGTATGACGCACTCAGGCTCAGGAAACGGGTATGACCCGCCGTCCGGCGCACGGCAGTGTCCTCTCCTCACTCCGCAGTAGCCTGCGTCTCGGTCGTAACGCGGCGGCCTCGGTGCGTCCCAATGTCGCCTTCGCGGATATTTATAAACTAAAGCGTCACCCGATGATAAATGTGTGTTTATGTACGTGTTGGTTTGTGTTTGAGGAATCTACCTTAGATTTCGTAAACCAGACGTATGGTGATAACGAAACACTCGAATGTTGTATGGAAACAGCAGTGGGTCATAAATAAGTGTTCATGCTTTTAATCAAATACGGGAACATAGTGTGCCATAGCTCTGCTTATCTGTGTGGAAACTGGAAATATATTGTGGTACGTGACCATTTGATTGTTTTCGCTGTGATGTTGTTTTTTCATTAGAGAATGTAATTAATCAGAATTATGTAGATAATCAGAAATATCTAGCAAAGAATATTACTTATTAGAAAAAAATCATAACATTCAATCGTGTGATACAAGCTACCATTTTATTGTAACAAAACGTATGGACAGTAATGACGCGTTATCTTTTGTGCGGGGTGCTAAACGGGTCAAAGTTCTCTTTATATGTTACCACTACAAAGCTTTTAACGTAAAATTATTTTAGAGCATCGTCGACCTACTTTACATAAATCGATTTGATGAACTTCGGAACTTCAAAAATTTGCTGAAGTTCACGATTTAGAGTTTTAACATTTGCAGCAATTGCAGCGAATAGAATGATGTGTGAAACACATCATGTGATTACCTAGATAGTAAGTCTGAAAAAAAATTATTATGAAAGTAGCGCTCCATGCATGAAACTGAAGGATAAAACAAATAACAAAATACAAAATAGCTTGGCAAGGGGGTTTATCATAGTTAAATAACAAATATGATCACTAAGGTGCGATATGAAAATTTGTAATAAATTATTACAACCATGCAAATATTTTGTAAATGAGTCAAGCGGTAAAACCGGAACACAACAACCGCTCAAACTTTGCAGATTTTTTTTATAATACATTTCACACTAAATGAGTACGCATTCGCGCGCCTTCACTGGCCCTGCGTGCCAAGTGCTGTGTGGGGCTCGCGACACATAGTGCCGAATACCCACAAAAACCACCGCGAGTGGCATCAGTGCCGCCTTTGGTGAGGTGCCCCGGAACAGCAAATCATCAGTGCACCTCGACGGCTAGTCGGCCCCCTAAGGGACCGACGACACCTCCACAGATGATCGACCAACATTTCGTTTCCCTAAACGCAGCCACCACTCCAGAACCTTAGTGGTCCATCTCCCATCTGATCTTCTCGAGTGTTTGTGACCAGCCCATTACCACTTCAGCAAAAAATATATTAATTTATACCTGAGAAATTATTTATTAGTACATTAGTTATTATCATAATACATTAGTGATTCTTAACCAATAGCGCAAGCTTTCTGTATTTAAAGTCCGAAAATAGACTTGACAAAGTGGTTCTGAAATGAATCATAAAATTATATCATACTAATACATAATGCGCACGATGTAGTTACTGAATGATTTACATATCATATTTAAGATACAACATTTAAATGCATACTAATTATATAAATTATATGTATATAGCTTAAGTTTGGATTGACAGACGTTGGTTACTCACTCACGCCAGAACTACTGAACGGATTTCTTGAAACGCCGTATTGTAGCTTATGTACCAGAATATCACATACGCTATAGAAGTACTAACTTTTGCACGTGGTTTTGTCTGTGGCGGGTGAAGCCGCATGCGCGAATATTTTATATCAAATTTATAA